>OX457030.1:48633181-48785506 GCA_949752745.1 Protula sp. h YS-2021 | reverse complement strand
TAACTTAAAAACTACAGCAAGGATTTTAATGAAACTTGGTATGTGGCTTCTGTGGGAACAAACACAGATTGATATTGTAAATGGGCCAGGTTCGTCCAAGGAAAATGCACCAGCTGGACTTAGAAAATTTCAGCTCTTCATTGATTATTGTTAACCGATATCTCAAGAACAACTGCAAGGATTTTAATGAAACTTGGTGTGTAGCTTCTATGGGCACTAACAAGGATCGGTATGTAAGTGGGTTAGGTTGGCACCAAGGGACAATGAACCAAATGGACTTTGAAATTTACCAAATCCTGGAAATCATTAGCATCGGAATGAGTTTGTTAACACGATATCTCAAGAACATCTGCAGGGATTTTAATGAAACTTGATATGTAGCTCCTGGGGAAACAAACACAGACCTGTATTGTATTGTCAATGGGCAAGGTTCGTATATAGGGAAATGCACCAACAGAACTTAGAAAATTTCAACTCTTGATTGCCTATTGATGGCCGTGTTTAACTGATGGGGAGCCTGTGGTGGAAATAGTGTGGGCCATGTACACTGCTCCTAGTTTTATTCCGCTAGGTGTTTTGACCCCCTGTCGGTCTCATATGCAATTAAAGATTCGTTGAAAAAAATGCGGTAGCAGTGTATTTACGTAGATAGCTGAGCACAGTCGTTCGCTTTTGGCCTCCAGGTTATTTGGCCCCGTTCTTCTCCCCCCCCCCCCCCCCCCCCCTTTACTCTTCGAGGCGACATGTGTACGTTTTAGTGGACTGATCAAGTACTCAGAAACTACAAGGCCCTGTCTTTTGAAACACACACAGAGAAAATATTTGTACTGTGGAATAATTTTCGAAATGAACCAGCAGTGGATCTGAACTTTTGAGAAAAAAATAGTTACTACACATTTGCAGTGAGATTTAGAGTTTTGTCCTCGCAAGTTCGCAGAAAATATAGGTCGGGTATTTTGAAACTTTGCAAAGCATCATGTTATTTTACTGGATAGAAGTTATATTTTCTGGAGTATATAAAATAGTTGTTTCTATGGCGATACAGAAATACAACAATGAGTGGTGGTTGGGACGGTTGGTGAAGGAGGGCTGCCATGTGGGCTTCATCCCCAGCCCTGCAAAGCTCGAAACCCTACGTGTTCAACAGTCGCAGACGAAGCCTGGACGCTATCCCAGGTCAGTACTCGCCCCGACCCCACGCTGCCCTGTCAAGCTCGAAACCTTACTACGTGTGCCACAGTCGCAGAGGAAGCGTGGACGCTGTCCCAGGCCTGTACTCACCCCACCCCCTTTGTGCTAGAATTGTTTGGTAACTGGGGATTTTGCACCAAATCCTTTCATACGTGGAACTGTTAATACTATACGTCAAATGTTCTGTCTTATTATTGATAAGAAACCTTGATTTCTGTGTGGTGTTACCTGAATATGCCATTAAATTATTTTTCGTGGTCGCTTGAGTGAATGGTCGACATCGAGTAACCTGCATTATTACATTATCCGTACTCCACCTGGGGTGCGGGACATTTGACACCTGCCCGAGTATTCACAAAAGTTAAAAAAATAATATAAAATAAAAATAAATAAATAAATAAATAAAAGTGACTGCAAATTCCGCTGGTGGTCAGTATGTCGGATTATGATTTCGCTGGTGGTCATATGACAGGTAGTCATTTGTCCGGTGATCAGCTGACCTGTGGTCCATTTTGATAAAGATACCTCCGCCTGCAACAAGTAAAACATGTTCACAGTCAGCTGTACTGTACGAGTGCATTTCGTTCATATGTTAAATGGGGCTTTTACAAAGGTACATTATTTGTGAATTTAAGGTACACAATCTGTGAGTTTATTTCATGTGACATCTTTTATTTTTCTCCTTTCAGTAAAACAAGTTCTTCTTCAAATATAGACAACATATTAAATTCTAAGTCGTCAACTAATTCGCGCGGCTCCACTCCTCCGACACCAGGTACAGTGCCACTTTTACTTTCTTCATGTGCAGCTTATTTCTAGGTTGAGTAATTTAATAGATGCTATGGTGTTTGACATTGAAATAGGAATCACAAAGAAGCAATTAACGATCAAAGGTAAGGTCGTCAGGATATGCTATAGATTATTGGAAATGTGTAGAAGAAGATTTTTTAAACTGTTTGATGGTCAGTTGACGTCAGTCGTGTAGTGGCTGAGACGCCCCACTGGTGAGCAAAGGGTCCTCAGTTCAAGTACAGCCCGCTACCTTCTATACGCGCCCACAAATTAAACGTTCACAAACCATTTTCGTAAGTGATCCTCCAGCATTTGACTGTAAAATCATATGACCAGACCCACTAAATTGAAACATTTTTTTTTCTCATAATGGATTGAAAATCAGCGTGGATTCGTAATTGAGAAAACACAATGGGAAAATCACCAACTATAACAATAATAATAATAATAATAATAATAATAATAATGGAAGACTTAGAAATCCGTCAACCATTCTTTTGACGCAACGTTTAAAATGCGAATAACAGTGCGGGTTTGTACTCGGTAAAATACCGATGACAGTGTTGCGTTTTTTCGCCCAACCGACTCATCTCTCGTGGGTAATTTGTGTATGTGTGTAAACTACTTCTAAAGTGCCACTCTTGCTTGACTGCTATATTTTAGCGTTTATTAGCTCCAAGACTGAGGGCTGTCCGTCCGTGCGTCTGTCCGTCTACAAAGATTGTGCGCTCAACTTCGTCCGCGGCATTTTTTTGTTGTTGTGAAGTCTTTGTTCCACATTTTCGAAATTTCACGCCCTGAGCGAATATTGCAGATATGGTTGATCCGGATTGACCGAAATTGTCGAAATCCCAGCTCTTTGAAAATAGATGATAGTGATTCAGATATTGAACAGCTCATGCGTGGTATATATATTGAAGATGAAACCTTGCATGATGAATATATATATATTGAAGATGTGCAACGTGGCATTTATGTCAAAATCGGCGAAAATTGACGATCGGAAATTGTTAAAAATATAGTGAATTTTCGGCTTGAACTTAGCCATGAGACGATGTTTTGTGCGGTCGACTTCTAACAAAAGTGATTGTCAAAGGAAGCTGAAACCTTGCATGATGAAAATATGTATATTGAAGATGTGCAACGTGGTATTATTGTTAAAATCGGCCAAAAATTGACATCGTGAGAAATTGTTAAAAATGGTGAATTTTTGGCTTGAACTTAGCCGTTAGACGATGTTTTATCCGGCCGACTTCTCATAGAAGTGATTGTCATAGGAACCTGAAATCTTGCATGGTGAAAATATATATATCGAAGCTGTGCAACGTGGTATTATTGTCAAAATCTGCCAAAAATTGACGTCGTGGGAAATTGTTAAAAATCGTGAATTTTTGGCTTGAACTTAGCCGTTAGACGATGTTTTATCCGGCCGACTTCTCATAGAAGTGATTGTCATAGGAACCTGAAACCTTGCATGGTGAAAATATATATATCGAAGCTGTGCAACGTGGTATTATTGTCAAAATCTGCCAAAATTGACGTCGTTGGAAATTGTTAAAAATCGTGAATTTTTAGCTTGAACTTAGCCGTTAGACCATGTTTTATCCGGTCGACTTCTCATAGAAGTGATTGTTATAGGAACCTGAAACATTGCATGGTGAAATGTATATATATTGAAGATGTGCAACGTGGTATTATTGTTAAAATCGGCCAAAAATGGACATCGTGAGAAATTGTTAAAAATGGTGAATTTTTACTTGAATTTAGCCGTGAGACGATGTTTTGTCCGGCCGACTTGTCATAGAAGTTATTGTCTTAGGAACCTAAAACCTTGGAGGGTGAAAATATATATATCGAAGCTGTGCAACGTGGTATTATTGTCAAAATCGGCGAAAAATTGACGATCGGAAATTGTTAAAAATGGTGAATTTTTGGCTTGAACTTAGCCGTTAGACGATGTTTTATCCGGCCGACTTCTCATAGAAGTGATTGTCATAGGAACCTGAAACCTTGCATGGTGAAAATATATATATCGAAGCTGTGCAACGTGGTATTATTGTCAAAATCTGCCAAAAATTGACGTCGTGGGAAATTGTTAAAAATCGTGAATTTTTTGGCTTGAACTTAGCCGTAAGACGATGTTTTACCCGGTCGACTTCTCATAGAAGTGATTGTTATAGGAACCTGAAACATTGCATGGTGAAAATATATATATATATATATTGAAGATGTGCAACGTGGTATTATTGTTAAAATCGGCCAAAAATTGACATCGTGAGAAATTGTTAAAAATGGTGACTTTTTATGTGAATTTAGCCGTGAGACGATGTTTTGTCCGGCCGACTTGTCATAGAAGTTATTGTCTTAGGACCCTTAAACCTTAGAGGGTGAAAATATATATATTGAAGATGTGCAGCGTGGTATTTTTGTCAAAATCAGCGAAAAATTGACGATGGGAAATTGTTAAAAATGGTGAAGTTTTGGCGTAAACTTAGCCGTGAGACGATGTTTTGTCCGGTCGACTTCTAACAAAGGTGATTGTCAGAGGAAGCTGAAACCTTGCATGATGAAAATATATATATATTGAAGATGTGCAACGTGGCATTATTGTCAAAATCGGCGAAAAATTGACGTCGTGGGAAATTGTTAAAAATGGTGAATTTTTGGCTTGAACTTAGCCGTGAGACGATGTTTGTGTGGCCGTTACTATGTGGTATTTACATTTCTGCATTCGACGTTTGTTTCAGAAATACATGGGGCTATTTTTTAACGTTGCGATTTACGTATGGTCTGTAGTTAATGCCTATTTAAGGAAAAATTCCAATGCGGTGGCGTTTCAGGCAACCTTGTACATTTTGCGTTTGTTTTAAAGATTACTCAAAGTGTGTTGTAAATATTTAAATTGAAGTTGTTATTTTGAAAATGTGCCAAAAATTCACGCAAAGAAAGCTGTCAAAAATCGTTAATTTTTATCGGTAACTTTTTCATGCATTTTACTTTTAAGGCTTCACGGGGGGGGGGGGGGGGGCGCTACCTTAGTGAGGCTCTAGTTTTGTGTGAAGCTTTTGTGGTACAGGTTTGAAACGTCACAATGCTAACAGTCTGCCCAGGCAGGCAGTCGTCATTGTACTAAGTATCGCTCCAGATGGGGGCTTTACATCTCTGAAATTGCAAAAAAAAAAAAAAAAAAAAAAAAAAAATGGGCAATGCGCACGTGGGTGATATTTACTGACTGGTCGTGTGACCACTTGCCTGGATAGCCCAAGCGGTAAGGCATTGAGCTTATAACCACGAACTCGTGGGTTCAAGCCCCGTTGAATATTGTCAAAAATTGGTCGGTTTCTCCTTTCACCTTTGTAATGTCTTTATTTTTATGGCTGGACACAGTGTCCACGTACAGTGTTTTTTTTTATTCGGGTAGGAGGGGAAATGGACGAGAACGGCGTGGATAGTAATATGGGTGAAGACTCGGATAGTCTGGGCAACTCGCGCACCGGCGGCAAGACGACGATAACGCCGCCTGCCAAAGAGAAGCGAAAACCCTTCTTTAAAAAGGTAAATAATATATATACATATATATAATAGTGTTTGTAGCATTCTTGAAAAGTCTTGAAAAGTGTTGAATTTGGCAAATCGTCTGAAGGTACCTGGAATTGTCATGAATTTTGGAGAAAAAGTCTTGAATTGGGAAATCAAATATGTTTATGAAATTTGTGTATTCTGTTTATTTTTGACACTTTTGACACTCTTGACACTCGAACGGTAAAAAAAAAAGAATTTTTATAATAGATGAAATTGATTTTGTGGAGAAGCAGAGTGATATTGTGGTAAAAAGAGTAAATGTTATTGGATATGCAATCGTTTCACAATTGTATTTAAATGCTTAAATAAATCAATAAAACATATGTAAAACTATTTCTAAAAGCTTTAAAAAGTCTTGAAAAAAATTTACACTGTCTTGAAAAAAGTCTCAGCTGTCTTGAAAAGTCTTGAATCGTAAACTCAATTTTCGCTACGAACCCTGTATATATATATATATCACTTAGTCATTGTAAACAACTTACAATAAAAGATTCCGTGGCGTTAAAAAAAGAACGTGTGAAAGAACGGATGTTGTGATTTGAATGCTTACTCTATATTTTTATTGGCATTTGTGTCTTTTTTTTTCAGACGGAGAATACGCCGCCGTATGAAGTTGTGCCTTCGATGCGTCCCGTGGTTCTGATTGGTCCGTCACTCAAAGGTTACGAGGTCACGGACATGATGCAAAAAGCTATCTTTGATTTTCTCAAGCACAGGTTTGAGGGCAAGTAAGTGTCCTATCGCATTTTTCTTACAGTAATAAAGGCTGTACATCAACAACAGTAAATGATTGGACGCATTATGTGAAAACTTAGCGATGATAAATATTGTTATTTAATACTTCATTAATATTATTGGTGAAACAAGACGTAAATTTTTCTGCTGTGTAAAGCTCTTCTTTGTAGTTCTACTGAATTTAATGACTGGCGTTGCTTTTTTACGCAGAATAACAATAACACGGGTTACTGCAGACATTTCTTTAGCGAAGCGATCCCTGTTGAATAATCCAAGCAAGCGAGCGATAATGGAGCGATCCAACAGCAGGTCTTCGTGTATAGGTGGGCCTTCTGGTTTTTCCTGGAAAAATCAAATAACAATATAATGATATATAATTTCCAAAATGTCGTCACAATTCAAGTTGATTTATTTGTTGCGTTCATGAATTGTATACCGCATAAGTTTATTGGGAACTTAAATAAGAAATAAAGTACTAAGTTAAAAGGACTGAAAATATTACATAAACGTTATGGTGTTAACAGCTGAAGTGCAGGCGGAGATCGAGCGCATTTTTGAGCTGGCGCGGGCGCTGCAGCTGGTGGTACTGGACTGCGATACGATTAATCACCCCTCGCAGCTGGCCAAGACCTCCCTGGCGCCTGTCATTGTTTATCTCAAAATCTCATCCCCGAAGGTAAAAAAAATGGATAAAATAAAAAGTCATATGTGATCATCAGAGTGACGTCACATATTTTGATTGGTTTTTGAAGTATTACCACAGGGCAGATAGGCAGGACTGTTGTTCTGTTTCCGCCGTAAAGTCAAACATTATTTTTGTACTCGGTGTGTGTGGGTCTGTTATGGACACTTTTGTCAATACGATAACTGGCTCTCAGCTTCCCATTATGGGATTATGCGAGGGGGGGGGGGGGGGTGAGGGCAAGGTAAGAGCCCTTCACAGGTGAGAGAGTGGGGTTTGATGAGCGACGAGGTGGGGGGGCAGAAAAGTTGTATAATTCTGAAATAGTACAGAATGGTCAAAATAAAACTGTGTAAACGGAAGGCGGGGCAAGTGGTGGAAAAAGATGGTGGAGAAGGAAAGGGGGGGGGGTATCGGCGGAAACATTTGTTGTTGTTTTTAAAACAAAACGGAAATGGCTGGCTAACTGACATGTTTTGTAAACTGGTGTTGTTGGGCACTGGCCGCTCTAGTATAAACACTGAAATATTGTATTTAATAAAAGTAGAAAAAGTGCTTGATGGGAGATGATACAAAGATAACAGTAAATGAATAAAAGGAGGAAAAAAGTGAGTCACCAACCAAAAGTGAGTCACCAACCAAAAGGGCAGCCATTTAAAAGCTTTTGCCTTTGTTTGATCTATCAGGTATTACAAAGGTTGGTGAAATCACGAGGCAAATCTCAAAGTCGAAACATGAATGTTCAACTCGTAGCTGCAGAAAAACTCAATCAATGTAATCAGGTGAGTGTTGTCAACTTCTTACGCCGCGACTCGAAATAAATATAAATAAAAACTGCAGTATGTGTGATTTCTTACGTCTTTGTTTCTTTGACTGGATGGAATTAGAAGGTGGTATAGTGTACAGTATTTCTTAAAAAAAAAACCTTGGTTATTAGTACCCTCTCCACCCTGGCCCAGTACACCTCCCCCTCCTGACGCAGTACACCTCTTCCCCCCTCCCAGTACACCTCTCCCTCCTGACGCAGTACACCTCTCCCCCTGGCCCAGTACACCTCCCCACCCCCCTGGCCCAGTACACCTGTCTCACTGGCCTAGTACACCTCTCTCCCCTGGCTCAGTACACCTCCCCCTGGCCCAGTACACCTCTCCCCCCTGGCCCAGTACACCTCTCCCTCCTGACGCAGTACACCTCCCCCCTGGCCCAGTACACCTCTTCCCCCCTGGCTCAGTACACCTCTCCACCCTGGCCCAGTACACCTCTCCCTCCTGACGCAGTACACCTCTCCCCCTGGCCCAGTACACCTCTCCCCCCTGGCCCAGTACACCTCTCCACCCTGGCCCAGTACACCTCTCCCCCTGGCCCAGTACACCTCTCCCCCCTGGCCCAGTACACCTCTCCCCCCTGGCCCAGTGAATTCTTTCACAATGACTCAGTACACCTCTTCACCATGATCCAAAAAAAAAAAAAAACGAAAAGAAAAATGGTTAGTTAAAAAATAGAAAAAAAAGTGGTCGCCCATTCAGGTGTGAAGAAAAGAATTGAAAAATGTAGAAAGTGACCTTTCTGACCCGTGCCTGCGTACTGTAAAGCAATTGTTGGTGATCAGACTTCGGGGGGGGGGGATAGGGTGTACGGTGTGTGTAGTGAGGGTGAGGTCAGTCGCTTGACCACTGATCACAAGGTCGTGGGTTGAAGCGCCGCCGAAGGCGAATTGTTTCGTTGTCTCCCTTTATTGGTTTGAAAGGCAATATTTATAGTTCTGCCTGTCATAGTACTGATTTGCGTTGTCGCCTGCGAAGCAAGAGGTCGCGAGTTCAAACCTCAGCCAGGAATCAGTTTATTTTATGTTATTATTGTTATTTTTTGTATGTGTGTTTTGAATGCCTGCTATATTATTATTATTATCTGTGACAGTTGTGAGTTGGAGTCCCGTAGTTGGGGTTTCTTTTTCACTGTCTCCCTTAATAGAACGATGGGGTGGGGGTATGGGGTGTACGGCCTATGTTGCCTGTATCAGAATTATGGTGGGTGGCTTTTTGTCGCTGGCCTTTTACATGTTTTAGCGTGCGCTGGAGGATTGAAAAAAAAAAGTACTTGTCCATGGCAATCACCAGTTTACTCTGGTGTCTGGTATGAGTTACTGGTTTATAAAACCCTTGGCTGTTTAGGGGCTAGAGTGTCTGTGAGGGCACGTTATTTCTCCAGCTAAATAATCGATAAATGTGAAGACGACTTTCAAAGAGTTTAGTCTTGGTATTGGCTCTAATGTAAATAAGAACACCATGAATATCTACCGGCCGTGGTGGCGCAGTGGGGAGCGCGTTGGACTCGTGGACACAACCTGTACTCGCAAGGTTGTGGTTCGAAACCCAGCAAGGCCACGGTGTGTTCCTTGGGTCGGACACTCAATCGGCAATAACCCCGTGCTGGCGGGACTGCACGTTAAACTGGAAAGGCCCGTCCCATTTAGCCGAGAAAACGGCCGTTTTTAAGGTCGTTTTCTCGGTTAAATGGGACACTATGGAACCTCTAGGGGTTCACTTCTCCACCTCACCCTATTCATATAAGGAGTTTTGCTTCTTGTGGAAGTAGCACATACCCGCAAATAATGCAAATCCAAACTGATAATTAATTAATTACTGCCATACCCCATTCAATTGATTAACACCCATGCTTTAAAAGGATTACACCAATAAACTGGAATGTGGCGTACAAGCTGGACCACTTTATTTGTGAAGGTTAAAAAGCATTTAGTGATCACTTCATATGCTCACCCTACCCAATCCCCCTCCCAAACATTGAAGTAAACAAAAAATAATCCTTTTCCTATCCCTTACCACCTGTTTAATTGAAGTTACTCCCAAGTCACAGTGAAATGAAAAAAAAATCTTTACCCGCTTCCGGCCCCATTTTTCTAATACTCCAAATGTTTAAGTAAGAAATAATGCATAGTAATAAAATAAAAAATAAACAGATTCCCTTTGAAAAAAAAGAGATATGGTGGGGGGGGGGGGAGGGGAGCATAGGGTGTCCGGGTGTTTTTTTTTTTAGTCCCCCGCCGGGGGACTATAGTTTTCGGGTTTGTCTGTCCGTCTGTCGACACTTTTTTTGTTAACACACTCAAGCCTACATTTTTCCACCGGTTGTTAAGATATTGTATATATGGGTAGTACTGGAACGAACAAGGTTCGGTATTGTAAATGAGCCACGTCGGCCAAGAACATTGGCCCAGCTGAACTTCACAAATTTTCCCCCCAAAAAAAAAATCCTTACTCAGTCGAATGAGTTTGTTAACACACTCAAGCCTACATTTTTCCACCGATTGTTAAGATATGGATAGTACTGGAACGGACAAGGATCGGTATTGTAAGTGAGCCATGTCGGCCCAAGGACATTGGCCCAGCTGAACTTCACAAATTTTCACAACCCTTACATACTGGAATGAGTTTGTTAACACACTGAAGCCTACATTTCTGCATCGATTGACAAGATATCTTAACTATGAGTAGTATTGGAACGAACAAGGATCGGTATTGTAAATGAGCCATGTCGGCCCAACGACATTGGCCCAGCTGAACTTCACAAATTTTCCCAATCCTTACTCATTGGAATGAGTTTGTTAACACACTGAAGCCTACATTTCTGGATCGATTGTTGAAATATTTTACATATAGGAAGTATTGGAACCAACAAAGGTTGGTATATTGTAAATTAGCCCTGTCGGCCCAAGGACATTGGCCCAGCTGGAATTTTAAAATTCACGAATATTATACGAAGGGTTGGAGTCCAACCTAACAAAATCAAATTGTGGGATTGTACGCAGGCGGGGGACAGTCAGTTTCACTGACCCACTTGTTTATACATATTTTAGCCTGGACTGATAATTGTCAATTTCTCGTACTTTGGTGACTGTCAGTGGACATTATGCATATCGTTGAAAAGTTTACCCCAGTAGAAATGCAAACACGCTGTTTTTTATGTTTTCAGGATATGTTTGATGTGATTTTGGACGAGAATCAGCTGGAAGATGCCTGTGAACATTTAGCAGAATTCTTGGAAGCTTATTGGCGTGCCACCCACCCACCAAATAACTCCCCCTCCCCCAAACTACAACTTTCAAACCAAAACTTATTAAATCGTCAAGTGGTGGGTGGGGAGTCGCCAGTGCTACGTCACAGCGGCCCCGTGCAACACAGCACGCCTTCTAGGACTCAAAGTCTCGTGGAACCTCCACACAGCTCACGTGATTACGGTGACGGCAGGTCACGTGACAGCCCGATATTTCACGAGCGGGCGCACCACCTGGCCTCTTCCTCCCACGGCGGCGGTGGGGAGGAAGGCGACCCATACATGCACCCTGTCCCCAGAGACAGCTCCGGCGAGCGGGGACGCGATCGTGATAAAGTGGATCGCATCGAGTACGAGTACGAGCGCTCGCATGCGGAGATACACAGGGACAGGAACCCTCGTGATAGAACTCGAGACTATGATATGCAGACAGACTACCCCCGTGGCGTTGTGGCTCACTGGCCGTCGGAACATGATAGGCGTGATATTCGTGCAGTGGAGCGCGATGCTAGGCGTCATACGAGGCACAGTAATCGCACAACACTGGCGTATGATCCTCACGATCCGTACGAGAGGCAGTTCTACTCTCCGGAGCGATCCAGAGAGGTTCTGGATCATAGAGAACACAGGGACTATGACGCCGGTCCCACTCCTCATGCACTTAGGGAGTCGTATGATGTTCACGATAATGAGGGGGAGAGGGACATTGACGTTGATTTCCCACACGAGAGGCGCGAGCTACCTCCCCACCCACGGGGACATCCGGGTAGCCAAGGATCACGTGACCCCAGAAGACATTACCCTCCCCATGGTTCTCCCCCCACTAATCAAAAACACCACCCACCTATAAAGCAAGATAGTATAGCTATTTAGGGCTTGTTATCTAAATTTGGATAAAACACACTTGATATTTGAAGTGGCGTGGGCGCCGTTAAGGGTGCGGGCGGCAGACGTCTCTCGTCCGTTAACCTTGCCAGTCATGTGACCATCACGTGATTGAAGAAGCTCTAGCCATCCGTGGCCAAGTAGCTGGTCATGTGGAATACTGCCCACTTTTTTTTGTTTTATATTCTTGTACCCTGTTGTTTCTGGAACTTTTGGTGGCTTAGGAGTTCAAATGATAATGTTTACAGTATTCTGGTTCTTGAGTACTGTAGAAAAACCATGCTGCATTTCAGTGGTTTTCGGCGGTGGCGTTATTTTAAAGTATAAACATTATTGGGTTAGCCTTGTTATTAGCCTTTTGAGAAGCGTGCACATGTAGTCATTAACCCCCTTTTAAAGTGTTCATTATTCCCATTTCGCCTCCAGTAAATATGTAGAAAGTTAATGAAACACTAAGGTATATATGTACTATTTTTCACTGAAATGTAGTTTCACTTTCTCGGATCATAAAGTGTTGTGTTTGTATCCTGCATGTATATATATATTCGAGTCATCGCAAATGATTGCTCAAAATTCTTTGTTTTTAAGAAGTATTTTTTTTTTTGTCTTAATGGTATCATTGTCTCTTCTCTGCTGTAGGTGGGGAGGGTTCAATTTCATTTGAGATCGTGTAGGTGGGATGGATTTTTTTTTTTTTGGAGGGGGGGGGTCAATTTTTATGCAAGTCCATGGGAGGAGAGTGGAGGGTGTTAAAGTCACAGTCAGTGTGGAGGTGGGCGATCAATTTATTTTTATAGAAGTGCCAGCCCGTGGCAGGAGAGTGGAGGGGGTTCAATAAAAATGAAATTGAACCCCCCCCCCCCCCCCCTCATCGCCACGGAATGGTAGTAGAGCAAAAGTGAATTATATAAAAATGGACCCCCTCCCCACGGACTGGGACTTCTATAAAAATTCAGTTGAGCCCCCTCCCCAAGGACTGGGACTTGCATAAAAATGAAATTGAACCCACTTGACTCTCCTCCCACGCACTGGGACTTGTTTAAAAATTCAATTGAACCCCCTCCCCACGGACTGGGACTTCTATAAAAATGAAATTGAACCCCCTCATCCACACGGACTGGGACTTTTATAGATAAAAATGAAATTGAACCCACTTGTCTAAAAATTGAACCCCCTCAACTGGACAATGAAACTGAGCACCCTCTCCTCCCACGGACTGGGCTTTATATAAAATGAAATCGAACCCCCTCTTCCGCACGGACTGGGACATATATAAAATGAAATTGAACCCCCTTCACTCTCCTCCCACGGACTGGGACTTCTATAAAAATGAAATTGAACCCCCTTCACTCTCCTCCCACGGACTGGGACTTCTATAAAAATGAAATTGAGCCTCCTCCCCATCCAGTTATATAAAAATGAAATTGAACCCTCTTCTCCCACGGACTGGGACTTATATGAAATGCAATTGAACGCCCTCCCCACGGACTGGGACTTATATAAAATGAAATTGAACCCCCTTCACTCTCCTCCCACGGACTGGGACTTCTATAAAAATGAAATTGAGCCTCCTCCCCATCGAGTTATATAAAAATGAAATTGAACCCCCTTCACTCTTCTCCCACGGACTGGGACTTGTATAAAAATTCAATTGAACCCCCTCAACTCTCCTACCACGGACTGCGACTGCTATAAAAATTCAATTGAACCCACTTGACTCTCCTCCCACGGACTGGGACTTGTATAAAAATTCAATTGAACCCCCTCCCCACGGACTGGGATTTATATAAAAATGCAATTGAACCCACTTGACTCTCCTCCCACGGACTGGGACTTCAACAATAAAATTGGACCCACTCATCCACAAGGACTGGGACTTCTATAAAAATGAAATCGAACCCCCTCTTCCACACGGACAGGGACTTATATAAAATGAAATTGAACCCCCTTCACTCTCCTCCCACGGACTGGGACTTGTATAAAAATTCAATTGAACCCCCTCCCCACGGACTGGTACTTCTATAAAAATGAAATTGAACCCCCTTCACTCTCAACTACCAGCGACTTATGACTATTGCCCACCCTACTACTTTTCTTCTACTCCTTTAATTTTTACTCTTGTAATATTTATCCTTCCGTTGACAATTTGTAAATAAAACATTTTTATCTCACTTGCAACCATAGCAATGCCTTTTCTTTGGTACACAATTCCTACGTTCTCACTACCAAATGTATTCAACCACGGACTGTTACATATCTGGACAATGAAACTGAGCACCCTCTCCTCCCACGGACTGGGACTTATATAAAATGAAATCGGAACCCCTCTTCCACACGGACAGGGACTTCTATAAAAATGAAATTGAACCCCCTTCACTCTCCTCCCCACGGACTGGGACTTCTATAAAAATTCAATTGAACCCCCTTCACTCTCCTCCCCACGGACTGGGACTTGTATAAAAATTCAATTGAACCCCCTCATCCACACGGACTGCGACTTTTATACATAAAAATGAAATTGAACCCACTTGACTCTCCTCCCACGGACTGGGACTTCTATAAAAATGAAATTGAACCCACTTGACTCTCCTCCCCACGGACTGGGACTTGTATAAAATGAAACTCTCCTCCCACGGACTGCGACTTCCATAAAAATGAAATTGAACCCACTTGACCCCTTCACTCTCCACCCACGGACTCGGACTGACACTGACATAGAAATGAAATCTAACCCCGTCATCCGCACGGACTGGGACTTATATAAAATGAAATCGGAACCCCTCATCCACACGGACAGGGACTTCTATAAAAATGAAATCGAACCCCCTCTTCCACACGGACAGGGACTTATATAAAATGAAATTGAACCCCCTTCACTCTCCTCCCACGGACTGGGACTTGTATAAAAATTCAATTGAACCCCCTCCCTCCCACGGACTGGGACTTGTATAAAAATTCAATTGAACCCCCTCATCCACACGGACTGCGACTTTCATAGATAAAAATGAAATTGAACCCACTTGACTCTCCTCCCCACGGACTGGGACTTGTATAAAATGAAACTCTCCTCCCACGGACTGCGACTTCCATAAAAATGAAATTGAACCCACTTGACCCCTTCACTCTCCACCCACGGACTCGGACTGACACTGACATAGAAATGAAATCTAACCCCGTCATCCGCACGGACTGGGACTTCTATAAATGACAGTGAACCCCCTCAACTCTCCTACCACGGACTGGCACTTCAACAATAAAATTGGACCCACTCATCCACAAGGACTGGGATTTATATAAAATGCAATTGAACCCACTTGACTCTCCTCCCACGGACTGGGACTTGTATAAAAATGAAATTGAACCCCCTTCACTCTCCTCCCCACGGACTGGGACTGGTATAAAAATTCAATTGAACCCCCTCCCTCCCACGGACTGGGACTGGTATAAAAATTCAATTGAACCCCTTCACTCTCCTGCCACGGACGGCGACTTGTATAAAAATGAAATTGAACCCCCTTCACTCTCCTCCCACGGACTGGGACTTCTATAAAAATGAAATTGGACCCCGTCATCAACACGGACTGGGACTTATATAAAATAAAATTGAACCCCCTTCACTCTCCTCCCACGGACTGGGACTTCTATAAAAATGAAATTGAGCCTCCTCCCCATCGAGTTATATAAAAATGAAATTGAACCCCCCTTCACTCCCCTCCCACGGACTGGGACTTGTATAAAAAAATTCAATTGAACGCCCTCCCCACGGACTGGGACTTCTATAAAAATGAAATTGAACCCCCTCAACTCTCCTACCACGGACTGGGACTTATATAAAATGAAATTGAACCCCCTTCACTCTCCTCCCACGGAGTGGGACTTACATAAAATGACATTGAACCCCCTCCCCACGGACTGGGACTTGTATAAAAATTCAATTGAACCCCCTCCCCATGAAATTGAACCCACTTGACTCTCCTCCCACGGACTGGGACTTCTATAAAAATGAAATTGAACCCACTTGACTCTCCTCCCCACGGACTGCGACTTCCATAAAAATGAAATTGAACCCACTTGACCCCTTCACTCTCCACCCACGGACTCGGACTGACACTGACATAGAAATGAAATCTAACCCCGTCATCCGCACGGACTGGGACTTCTATAAATGACAGTGAACCCCCTCAACTCTCCTACCACGGACTGGGACTTATATAAAACTCTCCTCCCACGGACTGGCACTTCAACAATAAAATTGGACCCACTCATCCACAAGGACTGGGATTTATATAAAATGCAATTGAACCCACTTGACTCTCCTCCCACGGACTGGGACTTGTATAAAAATTCAATTGAACCCCCTTCACTCTCCTCCCCACGGACTGGGACTTCTATAAAAATTCAATTGAACCCCCTCCCTCCCACGGACTGGGACTGGTATAAAAATTCAATTGAACCCCTTCACTCTCCTGCCACGGACGGCGACTTGTATAAAAATGAAATTGAACCCCCTCCGCACGGACTGGGACTTCTATAAAAATGAAATTGAACCCCCTCAACTCTCCTACCACGGACTGGGACTTATATAAAATGAAATTGAACCCCCTTCACTCTCCTCCCACGGAGTGGGACTTACATAAAATGACATTGAACCCCCTCCCCACGGACTGGGACTTGTATAAAAATTCAATTGAACCCCCTCCCCATGAAATTGAACCCACTTGACTCTCCTCCCCACGGACTGCGACTTCTATAAAAATGAAATTGAACCCACTTGACTCTCCTCCCCACGGACTGCGACTTCCATAAAAATGAAATTGAACCCACTTGACCCCTTCACTCTCCACCCACGGACTCGGACTGACACTGACATAGAAATGAAATCTAACCCCGTCATCCGCACGGACTGGGACTTCTATAAATGACAGTGAACCCCCTCAACTCTCCTACCACGGACTGGGACTTATATAAAACTCTCCTCCCACGGACTGGCACTTCAACAATAAAATTGGACCCACTCATCCACAAGGACTGGGATTTATATAAAATGCAATTGAACCCACTTGACTCTCCTCCCACGGACTGGGACTTGTATAAAAATGAAATTGAACCCCCTTCACTCTCCTCCCCACGGACTGGGACTTCTATAAAAATTCAATTGAACCCCCTCCCTCCCACGGACTGGGACTGGTATAAAAATTCAATTGAACCCCTTCACTCTCCTGCCACGGACGGCGACTTGTATAAAAATGAAATTGAACCCCCTCCGCACGGACTGGGACATATATAAAATGAAATTGAACCCCCTTCACTCTCCTCCCACGGACTGGGACTTCTATAAAAATGAAATTGGACCCCGTCATCAACACGGACTGGGACTTATATAAAATAAAATTGAACCCCCTTCACTCTCCTCCCACGGACTGGGACTTCTATAAAAATGAAATTGAGCCTCCTCCCCATCGAGTTATATAAAAATGAAATTGAACCCTCTTCTCCCACGGACTGGGACTTGTATAAAATGAAACTCTCCTCCCACGGACTGCGACTTCCATAAAAATGAAATTGAACCCACTTGACCCCTTCACTCTCCACCCACGGACTCGGACTGACACTGACATAGAAATGAAATCTAACCCCGTCATCCGCACGGACTGGGACTTCTATAAATGACAGTGAACCCCCTCAACTCTCCTACCACGGACTGGGACTTCAACAAGGACCCACTCATCCACAAGGACTGGGATTTATATAAAATGCAATTGAACCCACTTGACTCTCCTCCCACGGACTGGGACTTGTATAAAAATGAAATTGAACCCCCTTCACTCTCCTCCCCACGGACTGGGACTTCTATAAAAATTCAATTGAACCCCCTCCCTCCCACGGACTGGGACTGGTATAAAAATTCAATTGAACCCCTTCACTCTCCTGCCACGGACGGCGACTTGTATAAAAATGAAATTGAACCCCCTCCGCACGGACTGGGACATATATAAAATGAAATTGGACCCCGTCATCAACACGGACTGGGACTTATATAAAATAAAATTGAACCCCCTTCACTCTCCTCCCACGGACTGGGACTTCTATAAAAATGAAATTGAGCCTCCTCCCCATCGAGTTATATAAAAATGAAATTGAACCCTCTTCTCCCACGGACTGGGACTTATATGAAATGCAATTGAACCCCCCTTCACTCCCCTCCCACGGACTGGGACTTGTATAAAAATTCAATTGAACGCCCTCCCCACGGACTGGGACTTCTATAAAAATGAAATTGAACCCCCTCAACTCTCCTACCACGGACTGGGACTTGTATAAAAATGAATGAAATCTAACCCCCTCCCCACGGACTGCGACTTCTATAAAAATGAAATTGAACCCACTTCACTCTCCTCCCACGGAGTGGGACTTACATAAAATGACATTGAACCCCCTCCCCACGGACTGGGACTTGTATAAAAATTCAATTGAACCCCCTCCCCAAGGACTGGGACTTGCATAAAAATGAAATTGAACCCACTTGACTCTCCTCCCACGGACTAGGACTTGTATAAAAATTCAATTGAACCCCCTCCCCACGGACTGGGACTTGCATAAAAATGAAATTGAACCCACTTGACTCTCCTCCCACGGACTGGGACTTCAACAATAAAATTGGACCCACTCATCCACAAGGACTGGGACTTATATAAAATGCAATTGAACCCCCCTTCACTCTCCTCCCAACGGACTGGGACTTGTATAAAAATGAAATTGGACCCCCTCCCAACGGACTGGGACTTACATGAAAATGCAATTGAACCCCCTTCACTCTCCTCCCACGGACTGGGACTTGTATAAAAATGAAATTGAATCCCCTCATCCACACGGACTGGGACTTATATAAAATGAAATTGAACCCCCTTCACTCTCCTTCCACGGACTGGGACTTCTATAAAAATTCAATTGAGCCTCCTCCCCATCGAGTTATATAAAAATGAAATTAAACCCCCTTCACTCTCCTCCCACGGACTGGGACTGGTATAAAAATTCAATTGAACCCCTTCACTCTCCTGCCACGGACTGCGACTTGTATAAAAATGAAATTGAACCCCCTCCGCACGGACTGGGACATATATAAAATGAAATTGAACCCCCTTCACTCTCCTCCCACGCACTGAGACTTCTATAAAAATGAAATTGGACCCCGTCATCAACACGGACTGGGACTTATATAAAATGAAATTGAACCCCCTTCACTCTCCTCCCACGGACTGGGACTTGTCTAAAAATTGAACCACCTCAACTACCAGCGACTTATGACTATTGCCCACCCTACTACTTTTCTTCTACTCCTTTAATTTTTACTCTTGTAATATTTATCCTTCCGTTGACAATTTGTAAATAAAACATTTTTATCTCACTTGCAACCATAGCAATGCCTTTTCTTTGGTAAACAATTCCTACGTTCTCACTACCAAATGTATTCAACCACGGACTGTTACATATCTGGACAATGAAACTGAGCACCCTCTCCTCCCACGGACTGGGACTTATATAAAATGAAATCGGAACCCCTCATCCACACGGACAGGGACTTCTATAAAAATGAAATCGAACCCCCTCTTCCACACGGACAGGGACTTCTATAAAAATGAAATCGAACCCCCTCTTCCACACGGACAGGGACTTATATAAAATGAAATTGAACCCCCTTCACTCTCCTCCCACGGACTGGGACTTGTATAAAAATTCAATTGAACCCCCTCCCTCCCACGGACTGGGACTTGTATAAAAATTCAATTGAACCCCCTCATCCACACGGACTGCGACTTTTATAGATAAAAATGAAATTGAACCCACTTGACTCTCCTCCCACGGACTGGGACTTCTATAAAAATGAAATTGAACCCACTTGACTCTCCTCCCCACGGACTGGGACTTGTATAAAATGAAACTCTCCTCCCACGGACTGCGACTTCCATAAAAATGAAATTGAACCCACTTGACCCCTTCACTCTCCACCCACGGACTCGGACTGACACTGACATAGAAATGAAATCTAACCCCGTCATCCGCACGGACTGGGACTTCTATAAATGACAGTGAACCCCCTCAACTCTCCTACCACGGACTGGGACTTATATAAAACTCTCCTCCCACGGACTGGCACTTCAACAATAAAATTGGACCCACTCATCCACAAGGACTGGGATTTATATAAAATGCAATTGAACCCACTTGACTCTCCTCCCACGGACTGGGACTTGTATAAAAATTCAATTGAACCCCCTTCACTCTCCTCCCCACGGACTGGGACTTCTATAAAAATTCAATTGAACCCCCTCCCTCCCACGGACTGGGACTGGTATAAAAATTCAATTGAACCCCTTCACTCTCCTGCCACGGACGGCGACTTGTATAAAAATGAAATTGAACCCCCTCCGCACGGACTGGGACATATATAAAATGAAATTGAACCCCCTTCACTCTCCTCCCACGGACTGGGACTTCTATAAAAATGAAATTGGACCCCGTCATCAACACGGACTGGGACTTATATAAAATAAAATTGAACCCCCTTCACTCTCCTCCCACGGACTGGGACTTCTATAAAAATGAAATTGAGCCTCCTCCCCATCGAGTTATATAAAAATGAAATTGAACCCCCTTCACTCTTCTCCCACGGACTGGGACTTATATGAAATGCAATTGAACCCCCCTTCACTCCCCTCCCACGGACTGGGACTTGTATAAAAATTCAATTGAACGCCCTCCCCACGGACTGGGACTTCTATAAAAATGAAATTGAACCCCCTCAACTCTCCTACCACGGACTGGGACTTATATAAAATGAAATTCAACCCACTTGACTCTCCTCCCACGCACTGGGACTTGTATAAAAATTCAATTGAACCCCCTCCCCACGGACTGGGATTTATATAAAAATGCAACTGAACCCACTTGACTCTCCTCCCACGGACTGGGACTTGCATAAAAAATAAAAATGAAATTGAACCCACTTGACTCTCCTCCCACGGACTGGGACTTCAACAATAAAATTGGACCCACTCATCCACAAGGACTGGGACTTATATAAAATGAAATTGAACCCCCTTCACTCTCCTCCCACGGACTGGGACTTCTATAAAAATCCAATTGAGCCCCCTCCCCACGGACTGGGATTTGTATAAAAATGCAATTGAACCCCCTTCACTCTCCTCCCACGGACTGGGACTTCTATAAAAATGAAATTGGACCCCGTCATCAACACGGACTGGGACTTATATAACATGAAATTGAACCCCCTTCACTCTCCTCCCACGGACTGGGACTTCTATAAAAATGAAATCGAACCCCCTCTTCCACACGGACAGGGACTCATATAAAATGAAATTGAACCCCCTTCACTCTCCTCCCACGGACTGGGACTTATATAAACTGAAATTGGACCCCCTTCACTCTCCTCCCACGGACTGGGACTTATATAAACTGAAATTGAACCCCCTTCACTCTCCTCCCACGGACTGGGACTTGTCTAAAAATTGAACCACCTCAACTACCAGCGACTTATGACTATTGCCCACCCTACTACTTTTCTTCTACTCCTTTAATTTTTACTCTTGTAATATTTATCCTTCCGTTGACAATTTGTAAATAAAACATTTTTATCTCACTTGCAACCATAGCAATGCCTTTTCTTTGGTAAACAATTCCTACGTTCTCACTACCAAATGTATTCAACCACGGACTGTTACATATCTGGACAATGAAACTGAGCACCCTCTCCTCCCACGGACAGGGACTTCTATAAAAATGAAATCGAACCCCCTCTTCCACACGGACAGGGACTTCTATAAAAATGAAATCGAACCCCCTCTTCCACACGGACAGGGACTTGTATAAAAATTCAATTGAACCCCCTTCACTCTCCTCCCCACGGACTGGGACTTCTATAAAAATTCAATTGAACCCCCTCCCTCCCACGGACTGGGACTTGTATAAAAATTCAATTGAACCCCCTCATCCACACGGACTGCGACTTTTATAGATAAAAATGAAATTGAACCCACTTGACTCTCCTCCCACGGACTGGGACTTCTATAAAAATGAAATTGAACCCACTTGACTCTCCTCCCCACGGACTGGGACTTGTATAAAATGAAACTCTCCTCCCACGGACTGCGACTTCCATAAAAATGAAATTGAACCCACTTGACCCCTTCACTCTCCACCCACGGACTCGGACTGACACTGACATAGAAATGAAATCTAACCCCGTCATCCGCACGGACTGGGACTTCTATAAATGACATTGAACCCCCTCAACTCTCCTACCACGGACTGGGACTTATATAAAACTCTCCTCCCACGGACTGGCACTTCAACAATAAAATTGGACCCACTCATCCACAAGGACTGGGATTTATATAAAATGCAATTGAACCCACTTGACTCTCCTCCCACGGACTGGGACTTGTATAAAAATGAAATTGAACCCCCTTCACTCTCCTCCCCACGGACTGGGACTTCTATAAAAATTCAATTGAACCCCCTCCCTCCCACGGACTGGGACTGGTATAAAAATTCAATTGAACCCCTTCACTCTCCTGCCACGGACGGCGACTTGTATAAAAATGAAATTGAACCCCCTCCGCACGGACTGGGACATATATAAAATGAAATTGAACCCCCTTCACTCTCCTCCCACGGACTGGGACTTCTATAAAAATGAAATTGGACCCCGTCATCAACACGGACTGGGACTTATATAAAATAAAATTGAACCCCCTTCACTCTCCTCCCACGGACTGGGACTTCTATAAAAATGAAATTGAGCCTCCTCCCCATCGAGTTATATAAAAATGAAATTGAACCCCCTTCACTCTTCTCCCACGGACTGGGACTTATATGAAATGCAATTGAACCCCCCTTCACTCCCCTCCCACGGACTGGGACTTGTATAAAAATTCAATTGAACGCCCTCCCACGGACTGGGACTTCTATAAAAATGAAATTGGAATTCTCATCCACACGGACTGGGACTTGTATAAAAATGAAATCTAACCCCCTCCCCACGGACTGCGACTTCTATAAAAATGAAATTGAACCCCATCATCCACACGGACTGGTACTTCTATAAAAAAGAAATTGGACCCCTTCACTCTCCTCCCACGGACTGAGATTTACATAAAAATGAAATTGAACCTCCTCCCACGGACTGGGACTTGTATAAAAATGCAATTGAACCCCCTTCACTCTCCTCCCACGGACTGGGACTTCAACAATGAAATTGGACCCCCTCATCCACACGGACTGGGACTGATATAAAATAAAATTGACCCCCCTTCACTCTCCTCCCACGGACTGGGACTTATATGAAATGAAATTGAACCCCCCTTCACTCTCCTCCCACGGACTGGGACTTATACGAAATGCAATTGAACCCCCCTTCACTCTCCTCCCACGGACTGGGACTTCTATAAAAATTCAATTGAAACCCATCCCCACGGACTGGGACTTATATAAAAATGCAATTGAACCCCCTTCACTCTCCTCCCACGCACTGGGACTGGGACTTCTATAAAAATGAAATTGGAACCCTCATCCACACGGACTGGGACTTATATAAAATGAAATTGAACCCCCTTCACTCTCCTCCCACGGACTGGGACTTGTATAAAAATGAATGAAATCTAACCCCCTCCCCACGGACTGCGACTTCTATAAAAATGAAATTGAACCCACTTGACTCTCCTCCCACGGACTGGGACTTATATAAAATGACATTGAACCCCCTCCCCACGGACTGGGACTTCCATAAAAATGAAATTGAACCCCTTCACTCTCCTCCCACGGACTGACACTTACATAGAAATGAAATCTAACCCCCTCATCCGCACGGACTGGTACTTCTATAAAAATGAAATTGAACCCCCTCAACTCTCCTACCACGGACTGGGACTTATATAAAATGAAATTGAACCCCCTTCACTCTCCTCCCACGGACTGGGACTTCTATAAAAATTCAATTGAACCCCCTCCACTCTCCTACCACGGACTGGGACTTATATAAAATGAAATTGAACCCCCTTCACTCTCCTCCCACGGACTGGGACTTGTATAAAAATGAAATTAAACCCCCCTCCCACGGACTGCGACTTCTATAAAAATGAAATTGAACCCATTTGACTCTCCTCCCACGGACTGGGACTTGTATAAAAATTCAATTGAACCCCCTCCCCAAGGACTGGGACTTGCATAAAAATGAAATTGAACCCACTTGACTCTCCTCCCACGGACTAGGACTTGTATAAAAATTCAATTGAACCCCCTCCCCACGGACTGGGATTTATATAAAAATGCAATTGAACCCACTTGACTCTCCTCCCACGGACTGGGACTTGCATAAAAATGAAATTGAACCCACTTGACTCTCCTCCCACGGACTGGGACTTCAACAATAAAATTGGACCCACTCATCCACAAGGACTGGGACTTATATAAAATGCAATTGAACCCCCCTTCACTCTCCTCCCCACGGACTGGGACTTGTATAAAAATGAAATTGGACCCCCTCCCAACGGACTGGGACTTACATGAAAATGCAATTGAACCCCCCTTCACTCTCCTCCCCACGGACTGGGACTTGTATAAAAATGAAATTGGACCCCCTCCCAACGGACTGGGACTTACATGAAAATGAAATTGAACCCCCTTCACTCTCCTCCCACGGACTGGGACTTCTATAAAAATTCAATTGAGCCTCCTCCCCATCGAGTTATATAAAAATGAAATTGAACCCCCTTCACTCTCCTCCCACGGACTGGGACTGGTATAAAAATTCAATTGAACCCCTTCACTCTCCTGCCACGGACTGCGACTTGTATAAAAATGAAATTGAACCCCCTCCGCACGGACTGGGACATATATAAAATGAAATTGAACCCCCTTCACTCTCCTCCCACGCACTGAGACTTCTATAAAAATGAAATTGGACCCCGTCATCAACACGGACTGGGACTTATATAAAATGAAATTGAACCCCCTTCACTCTCCTCCCACGGACTGGGACTTCTATAAAAATGAAATTGAGCCTCCTCCCCATCGAGTTATATAAAAATGAAATTGAACCCCCTTCACTCTTCTCCCATGGACTGGGACTTATATGAAATGCAATTGAACCCCCTTCACTCTTCTCCCATGGACTGGGACTTATATGAAATGCAATTCAACCCCCCTTCACTCCCCTCCCACGGACTGGGACTTGTATAAAAATTCAATTGAACGCCCTCCCCACGGACTGGAACTTCTATAAAAATGAAATTGGAATTCTCATCCACACGGACTGGGACTTGTATAAAAATGAAATTGAACCCACTTGACTCTCCTCCCACGGACTGGGACTTCAACAATAAAATTGGACCCACTCATCCACAAGGACTGGGACTTACATAAAATGCAATTGAACCCCCCTTCACTCTCCTCCCCACGGACTGGGACTTGTATAAAAATGAAATTGGACCCCCTCCCAACGGACTGGGACTTACATGAAAATGCAATTGAACCCCCTTCACTCTCCTCCCACGGACTGGGACTTGTATAAAAATGAAATTGAATCCCCTCATCCACACGGACTGGGACTTATATAAAATGAAATTGAACCCCCTTCACTCTCCTTCCACGGACTGGGATTTACATGAAAATGAAATTGAACCCCCTTCACTCTCCTCCCACGGACTGGGACTTCTATAAAAATTCAATTGAGCCTCCTCCCCATCGAGTTATATAAAAATGAAATTGAACCCCCTTCACTCTCCTCCCACGGACTGGGACTGGTATAAAAATTCAATTGAACCCCTTCACTCTCCTGCCACGGACTGCGACTTGTATAAAAATGAAATTGAACCCCCTCCGCACGGACTGGGACATATATAAAATGAAATTGAACCCCCTTCACTCTCCTCCCACGCACTGAGACTTCTATAAAAATGAAATTGGACCCCGTCATCAACACGGACTGGGACTTATATAAAATGAAATTGAACCCCCTTCACTCTCCTCCCACGGACTGGGACTTCTATAAAAATGAAATTGAGCCTCCTCCCCATCGAGTTATATAAAAATGAAATTGAACCCCCTTCACTCTTCTCCCATGGACTGGGACTTATATGAAATGCAATTGAACCCCCCTTCACTCCCCTCCCACGGACTGGGACTTGTATAAAAATTCAATTGAACGCCCTCCCCACGGACTGGAACTTCTATAAAAATGAAATTGGAATTCTCATCCACACGGACTGGGACTTGTATAAAAATGAAATCTAACCCCCTCCCCACGGACTGCGACTTCTATAAAAATGAAATTGAACCCCATCATCCACACGGACTGGTACTTCTATAAAAAAGAAATTGGACACCTTCACTCTCCTCCCACGGACTGAGATTTACATAAAAATGAAATTGAACCTCCTCCCACGGACTGGGACTTGTATAAAAATGCAATTGAACCCCCTTCACTCTCCTCCCACGGACTGGGACTTCAACAATGAAATTGGACCCCCTCATCCACACGGACTGGGACTGATATAAAATAAAATTGACCCCCCTTCACTCTCCTCCCACGGACTGGGACTGATATAAAATAAAATTGAACCCTCACCACTCTCCTCCCACGGACTGGGACTTGTATAAAAATGAAATTGAACCCCCTCATCCACACGGACTGGGATTTACATAAAAATGAAATTGAACCCCCTTCACTCTCCTCCCACGGACTGGGACTGATATAAAATAAAATTGAACCCCCTTCACTCTCCTCCCACGGACTCGGCCTTCTATAAAAATGAAATTGGACCCCGTCATCAACACGGACTGGGACTTATATAAAATGAAATTGAACCCCCTTCACTCTCCTCCCACGGACTGGGACTTCTAAAAAAATGAAATCGAACCCCCTCTTCCACACGGACAGGGACTTATATAAAATGAAATTGAACCCCCTTCACTCTCCTCCCACGGACTGGGACTTGTATCAAAATGAAATTGAACCCCCTCATCCACACGGACTGGGACTTATATAAAATGAAATTGAACCCCCTTCACTCTCCTCCCACGGACTGGGACTTCTATAAAAATGAAATCGAACCCCCTCTTCCACACGGACAGGGACTTATATAAAATGAAATTGAACCCCCTTCACTCTCCTCCCACGGACTGGGACTTGTATAAAAATTAAATAGAACCCCCTCCTCACGGACTGGTACTTCTATAAAAATGAAATTGAACCCCCTTCACTCTCTTCCCACGGCTTGGGACTTCTATAAAAATGAAATCGAACCCCCTCTTCCACACGGACAGGGACTTATATAAAATGAAATTGAACCCCCTTCACTCTCCTCCCACGAACTGTGACTTGTATAAAAATTCAATTGAACCCCCTCCCCACGGACTGGTACTTCTATAAAAATGAAATTGAACCCCCTCCACTCTCCTACCACGGACTGGGACTTATATAAACTGAAATTGAACCCCCTTCACTCTCCTCCCACGGACTGGGACTTGTCTAAAAATTGAACCCCCTCAATTACCAGCGACTTATGACTATTGCCCACCCTACTATTCTTGTACTCCTTTAATTTTTACTCTTGTAATATTTAACCCTTCGTTGACAATTTGTAAATAAAACATTTTTATCTCACTTGCAACCATAGCAATGCCTTTTCTTTGGTAAACAATTATTCAGTAGTTCCTACGTTCTCACTACCAAATGTATTCAACCACGGACTGTTACATATCTGGGCAATGAAACTGAGCCCCCTCCACTCTCCTCCGACGGACTGGGACTTCTATAAAAATGAAATTGAACCCCCTTCACTCTCCTCCCACGGACTGGGACTTCTATAAAAATGAAATTGGACCCCCTCACCCACACGGACTCGGACTTATATAAAAATGAAATTGAACCCCTTCCAGACGGACTAGGAGTTCTAGAAAAATGAAATTGAACCTCCTCCACTATCCTCCAACGAACTGAGGCTTATATAAAAATGAAATTGAACCCCCTCCCCACTCACTGGGACTTATACAAAGATGAAATTGAAACCCTCCATCCACTCTCCTGCCTGGGAAAGAAAAATAATGAACCCCCTCCACTCTCCTCCCACGGACTTCTGGGGCTTGAAATTGAACCCCTTCCTTCACTCTCCTCCTTGGGATTTATAGAAAAAATAAATGGCTCCTATGTTCAGAAGAAATGGAGTGTAATTGAAACCCCTTGCTTCACCAGCGACTATTACCCACTACATTTCTTTTATTCCTTTATTTTTACATTCATCCTTCTGTTGACAACTTGTAAATAAAACAGTTTTTATCACACTTGCAACCATAGCAATGCCGTTTCTTTGCTAAACAATTATTCAGTAGTTGGTAGGTTCTCACTACGAAATGTATTGAGCCGAGGACTGGCACCGCGTTTGAATTTCGACATCTGCCACAGATCTCGTGCCCCGTAATGAACCTTTTCCGACAGTGCTATTGATCGTAGTTGTGTTGTTTTCGTGCCTTTGATATCTTTCGGGAATCTACGGTCGCGTTCGCGTCGTATTTTCATTTGTTTCTCGTACATTTCGCGTTCTCTTGCTTCACTTCTTTCTTTCGCTGCCTCAGAAAGAAATCTATGGGAAATGAGCTCCCCCATCTGAGCATCCGGTCCCCGCTCATCCAGGATACGCGTCCGCCGGTAGTCTCCTTCATCACCTTCCGCTCCCGTCTTCTTTACTTTCTCTGTTCAAAGTAAAACCACCTGAATTTCAAACTTTTACCATTTTGATGCGATTGTCTCCGGTCTACATTTTTTTTTTTTTTTTTTTTTGCAGCCAATTTCAAACACCCTTTCACAATGTCTATTGCATTCAATTCACATTAGGCATTAATGCTTCCCCAACACTTTTGGTCGGATTCCTTTCCAATGTTCTCTCTCTGCCACATTATTGTACCAATGTTCTCTATATGCTCACCTTTTACGATTCTCAGAAAAAAAAATATCCAAACATATGGGCTATTTTTTAAATTTACTGATAGCCAATTTCCAAATATTTTAAAAATTCTCCGACAATATTGGTCTGATTCCATGAAGGCCTGCTACGTGGTTCTCTCTAAAATTCACCCCCACTCCACATTTAGCCAACTTTTGACCAGCCAAGATCTAATGAATCAAGTATCAATAGGTTTGTATGGCCACCACAAAGTGGAAGTCCTATTAAAAAAAACGGTTATTGAAAATTAGTAAAATCATTTTAAAGGAACCTGGTCAAAATTGAGACAGAAGAAGCATTTTGATACTTGGCTGCTATTTTTAATGCTCCCATTTAGCCAATTTCTGGTGGATTGCCAAAAAAATAATTTTTCAAATGCCTTTTCAAGAGAGGAACGCCTAGTGATCATGTATTCGAAATTGAAGTCAATCCGCCAAGTGAACACTATTCTCCAAAGCATTTCGATAATTGGCTGCTAATATTTCTGGCGGATAGCCAAAAAGGTAATTTTTTTCTAAAAGTCTCCTCTCCCTCGTACTGAGTAAAAGTAAAGAAGAGTTAAATCGTAGCTAGCCAATGGGATGAACTTTGCAGTTTCACTTCGAGGGAACCGGGTAACAAAATGAGTACCGCGGGTTTCGCCAAGTTCCATCCAGGAATGTCACATTTTATTATAATTCCCCATTATTGCCAATATTTCGACAAATTTTTGCCGCGTAGCCACAAATATTTTTTTTTGGCGAATTACAAAAAAAGTAATAGCCAGGTAGGTAGTAATGTGTGCAACTGTTACATAAAATTACAAGACAATGAGGTTATTTTCCTGGCGTTAGTTAGCATTTCGTAGAAAAATTGCTTTTCGCTAATATTTCGGCCAATTTTTGGGGACAAGACAAGAATGATTTCATGTTCGCCAATTTTTGGCCAGTCACCAAAAATTTTAATAGCCAGCTAGATAGTAAAGCCCGCTACCTTCCTTGAAACTTTCGAGACAGTGACACTATTTCCTAGATTTCGTTTTTTTAGTTCAAAATTTTCCCCAACCTTTTGGCCAATCATCAAAATTTTAACAGCCAGATAGATAGCAATCCTTGCTAACTTTGCTTGAAAATTCAAACAGTAAGACTATTTTCATGGAGTTTAAGATTTTACTGAAAATGTTTTGGTTTTTCCTCAAAATTTCCGCCATTTTTTGCCAATCACTAAACAGTCACGTAGGTAGCAATGCTTGCTACCTTTAGTTTTACGGACTTCGCTAATCACCAAAATGTGTACCAGTCAGCTGGGTAGAAAGGCCTGCTACTTTCTACTTTGCTAGTTTCCTGGAAATCGTCAAGATTTAATTGAAAGTATTCCTTTTTCGCCAAAATTTTCCCCAATGTTTTGGCCAATCACCAAAAAAGTAGTAACAGCCAGGTAGGTAGTGATGCCTTCGCCAATCACTAAACAGTCACGTAGGTAGCAATGCTTGGTACCTTTAGTTTTACGGACTTCGCTAATCACCAAAATGTGTACCAGTCAGCTGGGTAGAAAGGCCTGCTACTTTCTACTTTGCTAGTTTCCTGGAAATCGTCAAGATTTAATTGAAAGTATTCCTTTTTCGCCAAAATTTTCCCCAATGTTTTGGCCAATCACCAAAAAAGTAGTAACAGCCAGGTAGGTAGTGATGCCTTCTGTCTTTTCTAATTTTTTTGCTGGAGATTTTTCTGACTTTTTTTCGCCAAAACTTTTGGCACTTTTGTTTGGCCAATCACACAAAAAGTAGTAGCCAGAAAGAGAGTAACGTTTGTTATTCTAATTTAAAATTTCAACACACTGAGACTATTTTTCCTGTAGTTTGTTGAGATTTTACTGATATTTTTCCCGCCAAAATTTCGCTTCTAATAATACCTGACTATTTCTCATCAGTTAGTTAAGATTTTACTGAACATTTGTTGTTTTTTCGCCGAAATTTTCGCCAATTTTTGGCCAATCCCCAAATAATAATAGACATGTAGGTTGTAATGCCTGCTACCTTCACCTAAAATTTCAATACAGTAAAATTATTTTCCAGCAGCAGGTTAAGATTTTACTAACTTTTTTTTTTTTTTTTTTCGCCAAAATTTTCACCAATTGTCCAATCACCTAAAAAATTAATAGCCAGATAGGTAGTAACCCTTACTATTCTCACTTAAAATTTCAACACAGTAAGACTGTTTTCCTGGAGATAGTTCGAATTTTACGGAAATAACTTTGCTTTTTCGCCAATTTCTGGCGAATCGCCAAAAAATGTAATAGTCAGGTGGAAACTAACGTACCTTCCACCAACATTTTAGAACATTTTCGCAAAATCTCAAGACTTTCAGGCTAAAAACCTAGCACGAGATACGACTTTTCAACTTAAAAGCGTACATACGCACATGCTTTCAACGATTGGTATAGGCCTGCTTCTGTAAGAACCTGGGGCTAATAATGCGTAAATATTTATTCAAAGTGCCGAACCGTCATTGTTTGGCTGATTTCAAATATAACAGCGTTGCATACCTGTGGCTGACCAGTATATATTTTGATTGTGTAAAGATTCAGAAGGCTGGGCCTTACAATTTCTGAAAGCGTATCCGGACCTTTGGTCAAATGGTAAAATTTCTAATTCGCCCAAATTTCAGAAAATTAAAAAAAAAAAAACATAGAGACGGCAATTTGGTAGTTACTTGCCAATCACCATCACACACGTTCTACTATAAAATGTACAATTTGCAAACTAGCTAAATTGGTAAAAATTTGAAAAAAAAGTAACTATCTTAGAAAGGATTAAAGATATGATATTTTGGACATCATTTCAGAACTATCCACAGTACACCTGCTAAGTTATTTTTTTTGTTCCCCAAAGGTAGAACCGTGGGGAATATATGCGATCGACCGCGTGTCGGTCTGTCGATCTGTCATCAACAGCTTGTTAACACGATAACTTAAAAACTGCTCCAAGGATTTTAATGAAACTTGGTATGTAGCTTATATGGGAACAACCACAGATCGGTATTGTAAATGGGCAAGGTTCGTCCAAGGAAAATGGACCAGCTGGACTTATAAAATTTCAGCTCTTGAGTGACTATTGTGTGACCTTATTACTACGATAACTTAAAAACTGCTGCAACGAAACTTGGTATGTAGCTTCTAGGGGAACAAACACAGATCTGTATTGTAAATGGGCCAGGTTCGTCCAAGAAAAATGCACCAGCTGGACTTCTATGGGCACTAACAAGGATCGGTATTGTAAATAATTTAGGTTGGCCCAAGGAAAATGAACCAAATGAACTTTGAAATTTACAAAATCCAGGAAATTATTCAGCACCTCAAAGAACAACTGCAGGGATTTTAATGAAATTTGGTTTGTACCTTCTATGGGAACAAACACAGATCTGTATTGTAATGTGATAATAAATCAGATAGGATTTATTTTTGTTTATGACTCTGCAATCGGCAGGGGGGCCATTAATTAGCGGCTGCCCTCTCGACTCGCGCTGACCACTTTCTCTTTATCTTTGCCTGGATAAGAACAGAATATGAGTGAGAATTTGAAAGAGTGGGCCGAACGGCACTCCTTGGAGGAGTCTACTCTTTCTAAATTGAGAGAAGAAGGTTTTATCAGCCTGAACCTCATTAAACTCATGGCCCCGAAACAAGTCAAGGCCTTTAAGTTAAACATGGGCCAGACCTTGGCTCTCGAAAACGCTATTAAGTCGGTGTCCGCCACGACTCATGATCAGGAGTCGGACACCGAAGAAACCGCGGGTGCGGCGGCCAGCGCGCCAAACACTACCCCAAACGATGTGCCAGCAGAACACGATCTCGCATCACTAATGGAAGCATGCAAGAAAGCGGGATTCCTTCCCGAAGCGACAGCCACTCGCACCCAGAGTAAGGACAAACCACTATTGGTGCAAGATTTTTGCACGAATGTATCGCAATATGGGGGAGGCCAGGAGCGGGAAGTGTTGTCATTTGGAGGTGATCAAAGATTGCTCGTGTCTTCCTCGCGCCGAATCACCCCGGAAAACACGACCCTGCCACAGTGGATTCGGGGCCATCTTAAGATTCAGGAAGCTCTAATTGAAAGGGGAGAATTCTCAACGATCGCGGATATTCGGGCATACGCCCGATACGGTCAGAAAATCGCAGATATGTGTGCGCTATACCCCATTAGCCGTGTCATGCGTTTCGACATTGAATACCGCGTCAAAGTTTTCGAGGGGACCCTCCAGTGGGGGGATCCGGATCCCGAGCTCATGAATTTCTGCATTTTTACCCAGTACACTACCAGTACCCAGAAGTATACACAACGGAAACGGGACCACATGCCGAACGATCCTCAAACCGGCAAGGAAATCTGCCGCAATTTCAACCTGATAAAAGGCTGCGATCGCGCCTCTTGTCGCTTTGCTCATGTATGCCTTCGCTGTTTTAAGAATCACCCGGAGCACAAGCACGCATGACAAAGCTGTGTCAGAACGAGCCCTCTCACTGATAAAATTGACAACTGGAGACGATTTCTTGCTGATGACCCGGACCGCGATTTTCTGCTCAATGGTATTACGAACGGTTTTGACATTATAGACGAAAACTCAGTACCTGAGACAGCTTTCCAGTGTAACAATAAATCCGCCAGCGTTACTTACCGCACACAGGTGGATCGCGCTATACGAAAAGAAGTTGAATTAGGTCGCTACCGCATTCTTAAGACCCGCCCACACATAGTGTCTCCTTTGGGAGCGGTACCGAAAGAGGGAGATGCAATACGCCTGATTCACGACTGTTCCCAGCCTTTTGAAAAATCTGTTAATAACTATGCAACTGTACATAAACAAACTTTCGTTTCTGTTGATACAGCTGTTTCTATGGTAAAAAGCGGTTCATATATGGCCAAAGTTGACCTCAAATCTGCCTACAGGCAAGTCCCGCTGAGTGACAGATCGCAAGAAGTGGCAGGCTTATGTTGGCGTTTTGAGGGTGACACACATGACACCTACCTTGCGGACACCCGTCTACCGTTCGGTGCATCGCTCAGTGTCGGTATTTTCCATCGCTTAACGCAGAGTGTCTGTAGAGTACTTCGCCGCTTGGGTATAGATGCTATAATATGTTTCATTGACGATTTTTTCATCTGCGCCGATAACAAAGACGAGGTACGCGACGCGATGCAGGTTCTAATTCACAGCCTGGTCGCCCTGGGTTTCGCAATCAGCTGGGAAAAATGTGTTTCACCCACCACCCGCCTGACATTCCTTGGTGTTACCATAGATACGGCAGCGGGAACCCTGTCTATCCCCTCCGAAAAGTTAAGTGCGGTAAAAGTTGCCCTCTCAGACTGGAGCGCCAAGGTCACTAAGGTTACGAAGCGAGACCTTCAGTCTCTAATCGGTAAGCTTAGCTGGATAGCTCGTGTAATTCATGCAGCCAGACCGTGCTTGCGTCGTTTTATTGATAAAATGTCTATGCTACAGCGTCCCTCGCATCGCACACGCTTATCAGCTGATCTCCGCAGAGATCTTCAAATGCTCTACGCTCTATGCAGTAATTTCAACGGCACTTCTTTCTTCCTAGACAGAGTCGAGCCCGAATCTGCATACATCGTTTCCGACTCCAGTGTGTCTGGGGCCGGTGCTGCCCTCGTCTTCCGCAATGCTGTTGCTGACTGGCTGTACATCCACTGGGCCACGGATGCCCCGGCGCTTACTCATGCTCATATTAATGTTAAGGAACTTGCCATTGTTTTGTTAGCTGTTGAACGCTGGAAGCAACTATGGCGTAATTGCAAAATCATTGTACGGACAGATAACAAAGCAGCCCTATTCGCTATTAATAAGGGCTCCATTCGTAACACGTGTGCCTCGGACATCTTGAGAGCGCTCCGTATTATATGTGCTACACACAACTTCCGGCTTATAGCTGTGTACATTAACACCCGTTCTAATCTGCTTGCCGATAGCCTGAGCCGCTTTGATCACCTCCCGGCCGCAACCTACGCCCTAGCGCGTGTGGACTTCTGCGCTCCCCTCCTCCATATGTCACGTCACGCGTTAAACCTTCTGTTACAGCAGTGGTACAGCAAGAAGAAAAACTGGACGTGGAGTGGCGGTCATACAAACAGGCCGCTTTAGCCCCAAGTACCCGCTCAGCATATTTAGTTCACATTCGTACATATCTTGGTTTTTGTCAGTATTTTGGATATACGGCAGTTCCAGGAGCCCCGATAACGCTCTGTAGGTATGCTGCTTACCTCGCGCGCACGCACTCGCCCTCCTCTATTCGCTGTTACATGTCGGGCGTCAGACACCTTCATCTTGAGTTTGACTACACACCCAAAATAAGCGATTATCATCTTGTCAGCGTGTTGAAAGGCATTGAGGTTACGAAAGGAACGGTCCCAAAACAAAAGCTCCCAATAACACTGGATATTTTAATTCACTTACACAAGTACGTCGATCTCGCCGATAGCTTTTATTTGTGTTTTTGGGCAGCGTGTTTAGTCGGTTTCTTCACGTTTGCACGTAAAGCTACTTTGCTTACAAGAACACAGACGTCCCATTGTTGTAGGCGAGATCTGTGCCGCCGAGATTTCACCTTTGATGGAAAGACGGCTTTGCTGCGTATCAAGCACACCAAGACCATGCAAACGTTTTCCAGGGAACTGATTACTCCGCTGCCTGTTATCGAGGGATCTATTTTATGCCCCATTACGGCCCTCCTCAGATCCCTGGTGTTAGCTAAACAACCACCTGCAGCGCCCCTGTTTTCGTACAGATCAGGAGATTCCACACTGCCCCTCACACACAGCGCCTTCTCACACACGCTTGCCGCTCTGTTGGAACAAGCGGGTTACGATTCGAAACAATACAGCGGCCACTCTTTGAGAAGGGGTGGAGCCACCTTTGCCCTGGCCTGTGGCTTACCAACCGAGGTTATCAAGGCCCAAGGGGACTGGGCTTCAAATGCATATGAACGCTATACTAAGACGTCACTCGAGTTACGTGCAAAGTGTGCGAAAGTTTTAGGCGCTAATGTCTTAAAACACCCCCATGGAAAGTAACTCCTGTAACAATTACATAGATAACCCCACTACCACTACTCTAGCTGGTTTGGGCTCCTTGGTGTATTTTAGATTTTACTAGTGCCAAGTTGTGCTTTGTTAAGTTAAGCCCTTAAGGCGTACGGCACTGTTACGTCATTTTGCCATATGCGTATCAAAACCATATTTAAGTGATGTAATATAAACTTGGCATTTGCCCAAACCATTTCTTCTTCTTTTTTTTTTTGCTTGCTCGTTCTGTCGGTTAAATGTATGTGCTCACAGCTTTATTAATGAATAGGGTCCACGCCCACAGCAAAGGCATAATGTGATAATAAATCAGATAGGATTTATTTTTGTTTATGACTCTGCAATCGGCAGGGGGGCCATTAATTAGCGGCTGCCCTCTCGACTCGCGCTGACCACTTTCTCTTTATCTTTAACGGTAGCGCCTTCTTCTTTTTGTCAGACCGCTAATTACTTCAAAATTTAAGCTTTTCCATGCGACTCTGCCCAATCACAGCCAAGCCCACGATTTCCATCCATAGCTTCGCGTGGGCCTGGCGGCAATCCGTCACTCGCACATTGCTAGTGGTAGCGGAGACAGCGCTTCTCCCTGCCCGCTTTGCTCTGCTTTTTGCTTTCCACTCCCACCCACCCCGCTTAAAGCATCTTGATCCTTATATCTAAATAAGTGTTCTCATTGTATTATTATTCTTATTGTTTTATTTTAACTGCATCCTTCCTGTTTTTATCACGGTAATATATTAGTTATTGTAGGTGTATTTTAGATTTTACTAGTGCCAAGTTGTGCTTTGTTAAGTTAAGCTCTTAAGGCGTACGGCACTGTTACGTCATTTTGCCATATGCGTATCAAAATCATATTTAAGTGATGTAATATAAACTTGGCATTTGCCCAAACCATTTCTTCTTCTTTTTTTTTTGCTTGCTCGTTCTGTCGGTTAAATGTATGTGCTCACAGCTTTATTAATGAATAGGGTCCACGCCCACAGCAAAGGCATAAATGGGCCAGGTTCGTCCAAGGAAAATGCACCAACTGAACTTGGAAAATTTCAGCTCTTGATTGACTATTGATGGCCGTGTTTAACTGATGGGGGGCCTGTGGGGAATATGTGGGCTATGCACACTGCTCTACTTTTAATTGGCCAAATTGGAACACATGAACAGAAACGGTCAGGGGTACGAGGTTTTAGATATATTATTTAAAGGAACCGCTGTTAACGTAACGTATAAAATTTTGATTTTGATCGATGCCATCAAACTGCTTACATTAACTAAATTTTGCAAAAAAAAAAAAAAACTCTGAAATCCGAAGACAGGCGGCGATTCAGATGCAACTCAAATGCGTTATGATAAAACACATAAAATTCAAATGTTGTGCAATGCAACAAATTTGGTCAATTTGGGCACAATTTTCAAGCAGGAATATCCAGGAGATTATGACTAGTCACGACCCAACAGTTGGCACAACATTGATATACCTGGAGTATATTCTGGGCTAACCTAGATTATACCAGAGTATATTCTGGTGGGGGTACCATGTAATTCCCACTTTATTCCGGTATTAAAGCGCTAAATATAAACAAATTTCAAAGGAATGCTATGTTTCATAGAAATGTGTGTGGGGGGGTATATTTTGGGCAGCAGGGGTATATTTTGGGCTAGCCCGGGGTATATTTTAGGCTAGCCTAGAATATACCTGGGTATATTCTGGGCTAGCCTAAATTATACCCGGTATATTCTGGTGGGGGTATATTCTGGGCTGCTATACCGGCAAAAAAGTATTGCAGTCTCACCGTTTTCACATGTCCAAAATCAAAATATACATTTTTGGGCAGGTTTTGGGCAGATGCCAAAAAGTAACAGCCTAATAGTCAGTAGTATGACAGACAAGCAAAATAAAAATTTAAGGAACTAGATTTCGGATTTTTTTCTTTTTTAAATGGTGCCATTACTGGCCTGATAGCTGACCACTTGTGAAACATTCATGTATATTATAACAAGGATACCAGTGAACTGGTTAAGTCCCCCGCAGAACCCCCGTCTTTGAAATGAACAGTTCTTTTCTAAATTGCGAGTAACAAATGGAATTTGTTTTGAAAAAAAAAGCGACAAATAATCACAGTTGGCACAGCTCCAATGTATGATCTGCAATGGATATCTGTCAACAATTAGTCAATTTAAAAAATCTGGCAATTTTCATTTTTTTTGAGAAAAACCAAAAATAACCTTGCGTTGCACACCTCAAATATATGTTCTCTCTCGATGCAAGAAAAGAAATGAAATCACTATATTAGTCACTAGGATATGGCGCGTACAAAGTTACCACTATAGATCGGGGATATTACACATTTTCACAAAGATCTCAAAAATCTGGCAATGTTTCTTTTTTCTTTTTTTTTTTTTAGAAAAACCAAAAATAACCTTGCGTTGCACACTTCCAATATATGTTCTCTCTTGATGCAAGAAAGAAATGAAATCACTATATTAGTTACTGAGATATGGCGCACAAAAATTTACCACTATAGATTGGGACAGACATACGGACAGACGACCGCGGCCTATTTCATGAGTCCCCCCCCCCTCCGCCCTGCGCGGGGGGGGGGGGGGTTGGGGCGGGGGACTAACAATCGAGCAAATCTAAATGAGTAGTAACACTTTTAGAGGTGACATAACGCACACACTCACGTACACACATACGAACGACAGTTCCTAAAGCACAGGTTGTCAAAATGCGTGATTTTTTAATCAAACTATACGTATTATTTTTTTTTTAGATAAATATCAATTAAATTTATAAAAAATACATTTTTTGATTAAATACCACAAAACTTTGCTTTTAGTTAGGGCGTCATCTATCATTGCTTTTGGCCAAATGTGACGGTGATTGACCGAATATCGTGGCAGTTGTAGCCAAAACAAATCGGACCCCACCCCGTAACAGATGATTAGTATACACTCAGGTTAACTGGGGAACAGCCAAGCCAAATTTGAAAGCAATCCGATCAGAACATGCGTACAAAAATACAGCGCCGCACAAAAGTCAATTTTGTTCGATCTCAGAGCGACATCACCTTGGAGAGATGTTGCTTGAGTTCGCCGTAGGTATGTGCTCAGTATTTTTTTTTTTTTTTTAGTCTCGGTCTCCAGCCACGGTACTCACAAACGTTAACTGTGCGGCTCACTGTACGCACAACGAAAATGAGCTGATTCAGGGGCCATATTCACAGAGTTAAATGTACAGTTTACGGTTCCTGTAGCTAACAGAACTTTCCTTTTATCTTTAAACATATTCTTGTAAAATTGTTTACGTAATTGAACTAAATCAGCTGAACTTCCCTTGTGGAATTACGGTTAACTGTCCATTTAACTTTTGTAAATACCGGGGTAGGTATTTAACTTGTAGAGAAGACAAAATTTCAACTTACTCGTTTTCTTAGTCTTTCGTTTCTTGGCTTCTTGTTCAATGGGCGTTTCCATACGCAACAAATCAAACTCCTGCCTGATGGGAGCGTCCTGCTGGGCGTTCGGCCAGCCACGCATGGCATCGGTCACATGGCAACCGTCGTCAACAACCGGCGCGCCGTAACAATACGGATCCTCCGGCAACTCGAAGTTCCGGGTTGTCGGCTTTCCCAAGCCGCCCTTAGTTGGTAGGATGTACGTAGTTTTGCCCGCCTCTTTTTCGCCTGACCGCTGAGCGTGTGGATCGGGCCACACTAAACAGTCACGAACTGTCCCGTCGTAGCGATAGGACGAGAACTTCACGGGCTGTGCCTTTTTCGTCGTCGCTGGTGGCATGGTAGTGGCTTGTTAGTACCGTTGATTAATCCTTTCACTGTTCTCTTTTCTGAAAGCAGTTTTCAGGTAAATTTAGGGTTCCGTCTAATTTAGTAAAACTTTTTTCGCGTCGTCTTAAATGTTAACTTTAACTTTATTAATAGGGTGCAAGTTTGCCTCTTTTTGGATGTTGAAAAACAAGCCAGTGCAGCTGGCGTTTCCAACGTAAACAAATGGTCTCAACTCATTAGCAATTTAGGCCTGTGTATAATTTATCAGTATAGATCTACAGAAAAGCGCACTTGCCGTTCTAAGCAACGGATAAACAAACTCAATGATTCGCTTAGCAACTGGTCATTAATTGTTCACAATTACCACTTGAGATGCGCAGTTGTGGTCGTGCCGTGATCCAAGGGTTTTCACAAATTTTCACTAGACAGGGCTTTACATTAACTTTTTTGGTGCTTTCAAGCCAGGTAGGCAGATTTTAACATCACCGGCCCGACCCTTTCAGCCAAAGTCATTTTACTTTAACAGAATATTGGTCTTTGTAAACAAACATTTCCAATCATAAATAAAAGTATTATTTTAAGTGCTGAAAACATGTTAAAGAAAGTCTAAAATCTATGTATTTTCAGCAGGAGCTGCCAGGACAGCGGGTGGAATTCGTTTTATTTAATTTTATTTATTTATTTATTTACTTGTCGGCGTTTGATCCAGCGCTGTAGTGTTTGCGTTTGTTTGGTAATCATGGAAGAAGAATCCTTCGTTAGAGTTAGTTATTTGATTGGTTTAACGACACCGCCAACCTATTGCACGTCACATTGTGTCATTCCTGGTAACTTTGTCGCATTTCCTTCGTTAGAGATCAGTAGCTTAGACAGCATTACTGTTTCCGGGCTAGCGTGTGGTATTTCACTCGCTGCAACGCTGCGGAGCCCAGCTCTCAAACTGGCGTTAATGTAAAAGTCCGGATGGATTATGTCTTCAGACTGACACAAACACGCACAAGAGGACGCCAATACCTGGGTTGGGATGGTGTGCATGTGTGTATACAGACGCGCTTTCCGGTAAGATAGTCAGCAGATTGACTTCATTTGAGTCAACTGATCAACAGTCAACACTTAACTGGCATTTCAATCACACATAACTGCAATATGTATCGGCCTTTCCGTTGGTTGCAGGAAAACATCGCAAAAAAAAAAAAAAAAAAAAAAAATTCGTTCAATATTTCTGCCAATTTCACCAAAAGTGGTAATAGCCTAGCGTGCACTTTCTGGTTAATTTTCGTCATTTTTTTTTCTTTTTTATTTTTTTTATTTATTTATTTATTTATTTTTGCCGAAGCGCCAAAAACGTACTAGCCAAGTCAGTACTAATTTTCGCTACGTTCAACAAAAATTTAAAAATATTCAGGGTAAAAGCAAAAGAGGGGAAACGAATTTATAAGTTGAAAAGAGTACATACTCACACGCGCACATACTTCTAACGATCGCTTATGCCTCCGTTTCTTTAGAAACCAGGGATCGAAACTGCTTACCCACAAAAACAATTTCAAATAGAAGTCGATGTTGCTTGGCCACATGTCTTTCGGCTAGATGTCGCTCGGCGAGATGCCGCTCGGCTCGATGTCCCTCTAGATGTCGCTCGGTTGACTGTACATTCTTCATTCACATATCAATGCGCCTTTTCCATATTGATTCCCTCACTGCAAAAGAACTCCGGTAAAACAAAGACGTTCGTTCCCACATAAATTCACACATTACACGAAAATGGAATTGTCCTGTAAAATACTCAGTTCGGGGAAGGGGGAGGTCTGCAGGAGAAGGCAGGCTTGAGAGCTTCTTACTTCAATCCGAGTGAGTTTTTTTTTGGGGGGGAGGGAGGCGGGGTCGATCTTCGTTGGGAAGAGGGGGGGCAGAAGTGCCACCATTTCGACACTTTTTGTCGATCCTGACGAATTCTGGAGGAGGCACAACAGCAATACACATGTGTATGTTCTTTTCACTGTGTGAAGTAAAAAAAAACCGTAGGGGAGCAAACTTAATGGCAGAGAAGCTGACAAAATGCGCCCACATAGGAACCAATATACAGCCTTTGCACCAATTTTCAATGTGTTGATCCTAACGACACCTAGCAGGTACAACTTCAAAATATATTCTTTAATTGTGTACGTCTAAAACTGTAGTTTGGAAACTTAGTTCGAAATTGGCGCGGGCAAAGTGGGATAATTGATTGTTTACGGATTGGCTGATGGACAAACTGATGGACAAGGCGATAGCAACAGCCCTGAGCCAATTTTGATCTAGGCTAAAATGTATACTAGCCTATAACTGGAAGTATGAGAATAATTAACATCACATTTAAAGGTGATCCAATCAAAATCCAAGGAGAAGGGTTTTGAATCTTTTAAAACTGTGCCTATCGCAAAAAGTAATAGCCTCATCACGTGACACATTGGTGTATGAGACCAAAACAAGTCAAGCAACATTCAAGGAGTAGCCACACTTTGCAAGACTGCCCAACGAACATACGCACATACAAACACAGGGCATACACACGGACGACAGATAAATCCCTTCTGTCCCAACATCCTCACCATAGCGAAGCTTCACAAGAGCAAAACTCAAGTGGTAACATACACAAGGACTACAGATAAGCGCGTACGCACAAGTCCACCCAGAAGTCAAAGTATGCACGCACTGTGGGAACAACTAAACACTTCAACGGAAGGAATAAACAAGAATGTCCATGGACATTGTGCTCAACCGTATGACGAGAACTTTACAAAGGCGGAAGGAAAAATAGTAACTTGGTAGAGGACCTCTTGGGGAACATTGCTGTCAAATTTTAAGCAACTCAATCGACGTTCCAGGCAGCTTTTGATAAATTGCTAAACAAAATTCAAGTCTTCTTCTTCTTCTTCTTCTTCTTCTTCTTCTTCTTCTTCATTTTACTAAAATGTTGGTTAGTTTTGATCAAATTACAAAACAAAATGCACGCGCTTGTGGGGGGGGGGGGGGCGCCTGATAAACTTTGCTGAGCATTACAAGACCATTATAAATTCAAAGCATTTGGACCAGGAAATCAGCATTTTTATGTTTTTGGTTTGCAAATGTATCGTTTTGGCTCAAGAATTACCGCGAGAACATTCCTGTCAGATTTGAAAACGACCAGACAATAACTGAATAGTAATTTTTTGCGACTGTCCTCATTATTTCGATTTTCACAAATATTATGATCAATTTTAGCCAATCCAATAGCAAAACACTGCAAATCTGGTAAAGGATGACTCGAACCATTACTACAGAACGAGTAGCAGTGTCTTCAATCAGGCCTTTTTTACCTAATATTTTGGCTACTTTTTGGCCAAATTGCCAAACAAAATACACTTGGTGGATGGTCTGGAGAACATTCTTGCTCAATATCCGAGCGATAGGGTCAGATCTGTAGCGAAAATAACATTTTTTTTAAACTGTGATCTTTTATGGGAGATATATTGGCAAGTTTGTTAACATTCCGAAGCAAATGCAAACACGGAGAACAGTCCCGTCAAATGTCAAAGCAATCGGGTCGAATTTGTAGGAAAAACAGTACTGATAAGGGGTTGCTCTGAAATCTGGCTTTTTTTGGACAAATATATTTTTTGTCGCAATTTAATCTTTTTTTGCCAATATTTCTCGCCCTATTTTGGGCAAATTCCCAAACAAAATACAATCCCAGTATACATGCGAACGCCGATCCCGCGTCGATTTGATGTTGTGACGTCAATCCGGCCAAACCACAAAATTAACATTGGCACAGTTTTAATTTGGCTGCGTTTGATCGTGATCATAGATCAATGTCTTCGATGTCGATGTACAGACTAAAAAAAATCTCGTGTTATCGCGTTCTTGTGTTATCGTTCACCGAAAATTGCTGCCATATATCAGGTCTCTTCAACAACAGACCAAAACCAGAACATGAAATATAAGAATTTCAAGAATGCGGATTTTTTTGTCATTTACAAAAAAAAAAGAAAAAAAAAAAACATGGAAATCAGCTTCACATATTCTGCGTGATCGGATGACCCACCGATGGGGCTACTGTGACAGAGTGGCACCCATACTACGACTCGCGGTGTCTCGATGACGATTCTAAATCAAGAGTTTCCCTACATCTATACAACGTCGCTTTCCCAACGTCTATACGACATCGGGGGATGGGCTTTGCTTCAACCTTTGCGCAACGTTGATTAGACATCGACAATCGATATTTATCCAACGTCGGAAGGTAAATGTTGTTTCGACTTCCATAAACAACCAAAAACCCGGCGTTGATCCGATGTCTGGTGCAGTGTCTGTCCAACTTTATTGCAACGTCACAATGTGAACACTATCTAACTGGTAGGGGGGGGGGGCAATTTTTTTCCGAGATAAATGTTATTTTTCGGACATGCGCTCATTAAGGAACCGAGAGTAAAAATCTCTTACAAACGGGGGGTTCGGTTGCAAATGTTTGGCAATAATGTGTGGCACAGACATTACAGGATGCTGAAGACAGATGCCCGAATCCAATGGCCACAAATGTGCCTGGCAGAAAATAGAGAAAGATGCACTCATTGGGAAAGACAAAGGGGTCGTCAAAATGCATTGCGAATGAAGAAAACGGCCAAAAATGTGCTGCAACACAATACATAAACATTTATGAATAAATACCTGGCCATGAAGTCCTCGGCTACTGTCATTAAAAAAAAACAACAACAAACAATCGTCGAAAGCGCAGACCCCAACTGGACACAACAAGTCGCCATTTTGGCAATTTGTTACGGATATAAAAAATAACACGACGTCTGCACAACTTCATTATATATATATATATATTCACTGTGCAAGGTAGCACATGCCTAGAATAGTTTCGGAGGACTCGCGTGGAAAGCAGCCCAAGTCTTACATTGCAGTAATCTAAAAAAAAATCTCATTTTTTGACAAGTCGCCATTTTTGCAATTTTTTTGCCGATTTGAAAAAAAAACACGACGTTGCACAACTTCAATATAAATATTTTCACTGTGCAAGGTTGCATATGCCTAGGATAAATAGTTTCGGAGAACTTGCGTGGAAACAAAACAGTATCCAAAGTGTGACACACGGACGGACGGACGGACGGACAGATGGACAAAGGACAATCCTATAGACCCCACCCCCTACCGGGCTAGCCCGGTTGGGGTCTAAAAATTACTCCTGGGGGCCGTGAAATGCAAATATGAGCATTTACATGTCACATGAAGAGCACATGTGGGCACTTACGTGTCACATGAACAACACGTGTAGGCACTTAAGTGTCACATGAAGAGCAGGTGTAGGCACTTACGTGCCACACAAAGCGCACGTGTGAGCATTTGCTGTGTATACCTGCTACTGAAACCCAAATAAAAATAAACTCACCAAACTAATTCCATGACAGAAATTTCTGCATTTCTATCACACCATAACGTTATAACCTCCGAACCATATTCTGTCATTCCTTGGCAAAATGTCGGCACGCATTGGTCAGTTCAGTATTTGGTATACCCATACACTTCCCCCACTCGCAAGCGGAAAATGCCAAGACTTAAACATGCCACATTGACGAGGTGGAAAAGTACAGTATAAGCTCTCTAAACTGGCTTCAAACTCTGTACGCTATATCGACCAATCCTTCAGGAATTGACCAAATTCTCGTGCGTTGGCTTATCAATACTCCACTGTACATGCCAAATGTCAAAGTCTCTTCGCACCACTCCGTCAGAAGGACACGCGCGAGTGCTTCCATATATGTGCTGGAACTTTTCAAAGATCACCCCATTTTAAGTATTCAAAAGAATTAAAAACGCCGCTCTATTGGGCATTTTGCCTTTCAATATTTTCGATCGTTATTATCACTTATGTATTAATTTATTTGACACTTGAGATCAAGTGGTATTAAAATTCTTTTCAGTGTAACGAGTTTACCGACTTCTATTGGCCAGGACCCAGGGGAGCTTCAACTTGACAGTATTTATGTCGGAAATGTCTTGCCTTTTTCTTTTCTTTTTAAACCCCCCCCCCCCCACCCCCCAGGGGGAAGAGGGGAGTTTACGTTTGGGCGTTGTCCGTCCATCACTTGCTCTTGGTCCAACCCTGACACTCTTTTCCCTAGATAGCTGATATATACATGACCTATCATGGTGGGAAGTTGACCTTACTTAAAAGTCACAATGGCAGCCATTTTCGGATCGTTTTATCGTTTACCCGTGTTATGTGGAAGAACACTCATATTTTTATTTTTTTTAATTGTCATTTTGATTTTTTTTTTTTAGAATCGTGAGCATCGAAGTGGCCAGCCCAAAATTTTAAGACCCACTTATCCACTAAAAGACCGTTTCAGCACTTTTTCTGGCCTCTGCGTAACATTTTTTAGTTTCTGTTTCTTTTGCTTTATTTATTGTTTTGTTTTTGTTTTCACTCGGTCGGGTTCTTTTTTATTTGCGAATTCAGCCACTTCACTGGAGACGAGAATCGGTTTTTTTTTGAAAGTCTAAATAAAAAAATCAAAATTTACGTGAATGGGTCTTTTCCCCTTTTCTCTTAAAACAGTCCCATCCACCCAATGGCTCTATCGAAATTCTGTATACCTATTCTAAACGTTGTATTTTACTATTTTATTGTGTTTGTTATTTATTTATTTTTTTTTTGCCCTTTTTTTCTTTTCTGTGTACCTCCACACTAATCAGTGTGGAGGTTAAAGTTTCAACTTGTCAGAATAAGCACAATTTCACAACCACAACAACTGATCAAGAACATGGAACAAAACAAAGCGAAAAAAAAACTCTATGAAACTTTTGTTGTTTTTATTTCATTTGCCAGCAATATTTTGCATTAATTTCATTAAAATATACAATTTCTTGCATAGAAACGAAACCATAGATTCCACTTCTGTAGTTCTATAAACTAGAGTTTTTTTTTTACTCTTCTTTACGCTTCCATAATTTTACGATATTAAACAGTTCCCGATTACATACATATGTATAATTTATACACAAAGCTCTTAAATAATTATTTAGCATTTACACTGAGAATGTCCTTCTTTGTAATTTGAATTAAAATATTTTCACATTTAAAACTTATGTACTTAAGAACTTGTCTGCCTTGCTGAAATTAAAATGCATGACATTGACAGAAATGAATCTCACATCATCTTTGTTTTTCTCCTCGCTGCTTCAGTAGTCAGTGGGAAAAGTGACTGATCGTTGACGAAAAAAAAATGAGTGCATCAGTCCTTTCTTAAATATATTTTAACCATCTTTCATAAAATTCAAATAACATTTTTTCACATTTCACTTTTTCTTGTTGAAAATTCTTTGCGAAAACTTTTGCATAAACTGTAACAATAATATAAGCACACCTTTTGTTTTATGGTTATTTCTATTTTTAAGCGAAGTCTAAATTTAAAACAAAATCACCATGACACATAACTTCAGAGTACGGATCGTGACGTTGAAGAAACATCGCGGTATCCTACTATATTGTTAATAAACGAAGTAAAACACACATTCGTATTTTACAGTCGAAAGTAAAGAACAATGACGTCACATTCCATTAAAGCTCAAAAGATTTCCAGGGTCGCACGTCGAAAATCTTCCCTTAAGACTCATAAATTTCACAACCAGTTTTTTTTTTTTAGTAACATCAAAGCCCTCATAACACGGTTCATTTCATCTACCTTATATAAAACTAAAAGCTATTCTAATGAGGTTCAGGAAAGAATCATGAGACAGCCTGCTCCCATTGATACATTTTAAGCACTTTTTTTCTTGTCATACGAAAAGTTTGTAAAAGCTGTCCATCCCGTTACTTCAATCAAAAGGACTCTTTTTGTTCAAAGGGAATCAACTGGAATCAGTTTCTAGTCGTTCCGTTTCCGAACACAGCCGAGTTCGTATTCCAGGTGGGGAGGAGTAAGTTCGGAAGTGTCCGTGTCTCACTTATGCCGAATCGCTTCTCACTGGCCTTCATCGTGATGAGATCTCGTGATTTCACGTCTGCTGTGTGGATTTATGGCGTGACGTGGCGAGATTTGCGAGAGTAAAGATGGCGCTCACCTCCTTCAACATTAAATCATCCTTTTCTTCATCACTGAAAGAAAATAAAGTAAAAACATGCTGTACGCTATCACAACGCTCTCTTGTATGACCTGCTCTCAACAACTCTACCATTAAGTGCTCGTATACGCCCAAGGAGTATTAACCATTTTTAAAATTAACGTGGAAACGATTTTTTTTTCTTATGCTGAAAATAGATATTTCAGCATGCGGTCTAAGCTACAAAAAATTTCTCCACAAGCAAACTGCACTGTGACTTGGCATAAATTAACGGTGATGAGAGGCGATTACTTGGAAGGGAAGGGTAACAATTGAGCGCATTCTGGTTTACCCACCCCACGTATAGGGCTCACGTGATCTGTAGCGCTCATCACAATCATTTCAACCTGTGTAATTGAAACAAACACTTTACAAAATTTTGGTTTGAAATTCTATAAGCGACTAGAAGTGGGTATTCAATACTTACTCTTTCGTGGGTTCTGCTCCTCGATTCACCTCACGCCACCGCTTCGCCAACTCGTCAAACACACTGGGGTACTGTTGCGTGACGTCATGCTCACGCGACGCCACGTGGTGCGGTGACGTCATGCCGTCCGTCTCGCACTCGGATATGTCCTCGTACTCCTGCGAGCCCATGGAGCCGGATAGGTTGCGCACCCGTTTCCGCAAGTCCAACGGTGAAAACGAATGAGGCTGGTGGTTTGGCGAATTTAACGGCGTTACCATGGTAACAGAATGTGACTCGGGTGGCTGCTGTTCCGTATATAGTGTCTTATCACCTTGCAAATATCGTTGCAACAGCGTATTTTTAAATTTGGGGGTCTCCGATTTGGGATAAGACAAGTCGTCGGACTGTGCTGGTGAAGGAGCCAGTTCATGCGAGTCACTTCTGCTGACGTCAGCGCTTGCTGCGTGGTGCGGACTCAGGGGTGTCTGACAACACGTGTCCGAAAATGAAGGCGGGGCCTGAGAACTGTGAAACACGGCAGACTGAGGACTGTTCATTTGTGAAGACATATTTGGCAACTTCTGTTCTGACAGCTGATGGTCTGAATCTTGCAGCTGCTCAGCAGCTGCCTGTTGCTGCTTGCGGAGTTCGGCAGCGTGTGCTTGCATTAGCATCGTGTGCTGTCGTAACTCCTCCTGCATCTGAGGCGTGAGCACTGGATACTGTCCCAAACCGAAAGGCATCATGGGATAAAGGCCCATATTCGAAGCAGCCATCAGATAAGCAATTTGATTGGTGATAGCAGCTGCCATAGTTTCTGCAGCAACTGGCGGGACATTAGGTGTATTCTCGCTTTTGATTGGCTCTGATAGACGCGACGCTAGGGTAGGGTTGAGACACTGTAGAGGGCTGATATTCGACGACGATGACAATAACTGTTGTTCCTTCAATGATAAGGCGCCCGAGGAGACGGGAAAAGTACTTGGTAAACAACCTGTCTCATCGCTGCCATGAACAGGCTCCTGTTTCACGGCTGCAACCGGTTCCGGTTTCACTTCTAGAGCTGTCACGTTTTCAAAAACATCCTGTACTTGTTTCGAGACCACGGGCTTCATGTCGTCATCGATCTCCGCAGATGTCAGTTCTTTCTGAATGGCCCTTTCAATGTGCAGTGAAATGCTCTCGGCTTTAGTCGACGGCAGTTCTTTAGTCGGTTCCGACCGCTCGGTACATGAACCCGGCTCTAACTTAGGTACCTGACACGTACCGGGCAATTGCTGCTGTACTGGTTGTATGGCTGGTTGGTCCACTGTTTGACTGGTTGTTTGTGGTGCTGATTCTGGTTGGCATTGGTTTTCAGCCATTGGACTATCTGCAGCAAAAAGATTAAATGGTTAATGGTTAATAGCAAATACCATACCGTTATTAAAAGCTCTGTGACAATATTCTCAAAGTGACTTTTATCTGTAAAATATTATCAAGGCATCAACTATCAGTGGTTATTTTTTTTTTAATTATATTATTATTATTATTATTATTATTATCATTTTTGAACATTACGATTTCTAGATAAAACTAAAACTTGGAGAAGGCGAAGTGCCTGATATGTAAGTAGAGCTTTAGCAACGATAAAAACTGCACGGGACAGGAGATTGTGCATTTTTAGTAGCAGTCGTTAATTCTGCAACCTTCCATGGATGACAGTTAGCTCTGAGTATCGGATCTGATTGGCTGACTCGTCGTTAGAGAAGTCACGTCACCAACTGATCCTCACACTTTGTCAACAATAGGATTATTCTGGAAGCTGGGACACAATGGGCTTTTCTGGGGACCGGCGATTTTGAAAACAATACGTATTACCGGAAGTTGTCACGTTTTAAACAATAGACGATCATGTCGTTTATCCTTCAGACTGGTGGGTTGCAACACTTGTGCTATATTGCTCAAAAGCCCTAGTAATTCTGTTTTTGGCACAATCCTATACGGCAAAATATACACAACCACAGGCACCTTTACTTTAAAAATAGTTGATAAAGATTTTAAAAATTGTGATTTGATTTTATTTGGTGGCATGGGGGAAGGGGGTAGGGGTGGAGCGGCCAGCAAAACAATGATGCAGTACAAAATGTGGGGTTTAAAGGCTAGATGGTGACCTCGTGACATGCCGATGACGAAACACTTAGATGGGACGCTGACGCTTACTGACTCCCCGCATGGCCCTACACTGGTATAACAACATAATTATGACGCAAGAGTGGCGTCGTGACGAGGTGATGACGTCACACTGACGTCGCGATAGGATGCGGACGTCACGCTGGCGTCACGTACCTTTGGCGTCGTCGTCGCCGCTCTCCCACGCGCTGTCGTCCGACTCGCCGCCGCCAGACACGTCCATGACCTCCTGCTGCCCCTTGACGTTGTCGTTGTATAGACTGACGCGCGTCTCCCACGTCAGCTCTCCACCCGCGCCGCCGCCCCGCACCGTGTTCTTCAGACGCCGGCGGGCATTGGCAAACCAGTTGCTCACCTACAGTCAATCGATCGAAATGACCAGTCAATGCACCACCCACTAGTCAACTCTTTGCTCATGCGCACTCTCTACGCACATCGGACATCTTGTTGATCCATTTTATATCTTTCTTTACAACAAGTAATCGTTTACCATTTCAACAACTGTTTCAGATTTTGACTTCAAAGAAATTCACTGCGTATAAAATGTCGTTTCATTGACAAACAACCTTGATCGAGACCCCCATCATTGACATTCAATGGTCTAAGTGTCAACCACATCGGCCATCGCGTTACTCATGTTTAAACAAAGCACTTTTTTTCACAATGACACATGTATTTATTCTTAGTTAATTCATTTAGTGCTGCGGAATCGTTTGAAATTCAATGTAAACTGTCGTCTGACTTTATCCTATGTATTTGTTTATTTTGTCAATTCAAAGAACTGCAGTGCTCTGTGACCAAAAGCAGCGCTCAAGTTTCCACGTGCTGTTATTTTTATTGTCGCTGAGCAAGAAACACTCGGTTTTCAAAACGAAAGTTTAGGAGGTAAAGCACAAGTCCCGTTTGGGTGTTTACAGCTGTCGCACGTCACCCCTCGCGGGGGCCCCTCTTAATGTCAAGGTCATGGGGGCTGGTTTTTATGCTACTGGCATTGATCACTGTCTGCGGCAGTCGCGACAGGACGCGCTGCTGTGTGCGGTAACCAGAGGATGGTGCTTCATGTCTTTTCCCGTCCTCATTACCCCTTCCTACGCCCGCCCCGCCCGTCTCCTCTCATGCCACCGAAAAAAAAACGAGCGGGTAAGATCGATAGAGCAGTCCTTCTGGCATTCCGCCTCGCGCCCCCCCCCCCAAAAAAAAAAACAAAAAAACCTCATTCCCTGCCCACCAAACTTCACGGAAAGCCCAGACACCACGCGCCCAAATATTGGGCCACGTGATGCCAAATTCCGGTCTTTCTCTCTCTCTCTCTCTCTCTCTCTCTCTCTCTCTCTCTCTCTCTCTCTCTCTCTCTTTTTTTTTTTCTTTTTTTTTTTTGTGGGGGGGGGGTGCTAGGTATTTTTTCTGTAATTTCTTCAGGGTGTAGGGTTCATGAGTCACGTTTTGGCCACGGGATTTTCATTTCTCAGACTCTGTGAGTCACTTCGGGGCATTCCACCAACGTTCAGGAGTTTTGTTAACATTCTTAGGAAATGCAACACACACAAACACACCGCGAGAAAAAGTCTGACAGGAATAAACTGCAGCTGAATTCATACCAACAATTCCGGTCTCGCAGACTTCTGAAAAACACCCCGTCTTTTCTCTAGTTCTTTAATCAATATACACAATTCAAATCACGCGCAATTTTCTCAACACTGCATTTCAAGGTTATACACCAACGGCGATCTGACAGAACGTATTGTAGACTTAACAACACACAAGTACAGAGATCGTGACCCATGTTCGTGCCCCGAAGAAGAAGCTTCTTTTTCCGATCCTCCAACACCACCCTACCCAATACCCCCCTACTTTAAATGCTTATCACTGTAAGCACCACATGCGCGCGTATGTGTCTGCAGAGTCTACATAAAAACACTGCCAAACTCGTGTAGTGCTGGCTCACGGATTCTGAAGCATCTAAGCTTTAAGGTACCACGCCCTTCCAATTTTTTTTTTAAATTACTTCCTCTTTTTGGAGAAAATCCCACTGTATTTAAGTGTTTGTTTCTGCGTGTGTGTGTGTGTGTTTTTTTTTCTACAAATGCAATTCATGAAACACTGACACATTACTCCAGTCATTTAATCACAAAATTTCCCCGCGTTCAGGCAGGGCTTTCGGGACAATGCTGTAGCTTTCTCGCCCATCAGAGCTACAACCCGGACACCTTGTCAGACCACCCTCGCAATGTAGCCTTCACACACACCTGGGTCATGGTCATCCTCGACTCGTCGGCCAGCTGTACTTTCTGGCCCTTGCTGGGGTACGGGTTGCTCCGGTTCTTGTACAGCCATTGCTTCAGAGGCCGCGTCATGTCCTGAAGCGTCTCACGCTTGTACCGCATCTTAATCTCCGCCGGTCTCCTGAAAAAAAAATCAACAAAATCACCAACATCAGAATGAGATATCTCCATATTAATTTTGCATGGAGAGCGATCAGCAATACTAGACAGAACAGACCCGTCAATGTCCACTTTGGATGGACGGAGATCAACAACTCCAGAACAGACCCACGTCAACGTTTGCCTTGGGTGGGCGGAGATCAACACTAGCATAGGCCCGTCCTTCCCTCACTCCTCTGCCGCTCTTTTATATTCTTGATTACATGCGGTTACATCATTACAAGTCGGAGGTGAAGTCGGCCCCCTGTCAGCGGAACCTATTCGAAATGTGAAAACTTGTGCAGCTTCCCGAAGCTCTGGTACGAAATCAATGTTAGTAAGCTAGACGCACTATATTGAATTATAACACGAGACGGCTGTAGTTTGGAACTGAATGGCGTACAGCGCAGATGATGTTGGAATAAACCAGGTGTTGCTTTGTGGAGTTATGTGCATAGTTCACATGCACAAACAAGCTTTTTCACAAAAGGAGCATTTCTTGAGTTTGGCGAAAAGCTGGCCTAATTGTTTTAGAATAATGGAATCTCGGTTTTCAGAGGAGCTGGGGTTGCAAGCATGAGGTTGGGAGGGGGTGGGGTGTTTGAAGTGAACGCAGTGTCGCGTTCTTTCTGACACGCCCCTGAATGGCTATTTTATTATACATAAACTGACGCCAACACCAAGGGGTGAATTACACAGTGGACAAAAAGAAAAGAGTTCAGTTTAAAGGCTGACACACAGGTACTGACGTGTCGAGACCCCAGTTTGACAAAGAAAAGGTGCATGAACGTTATACAGTAATCGAAACTCGAATCACGAGCAAGCCTGCTCGGCTCCCCTCCCTCCTCCCCACACCGACCCTTCACTCGAAATTCGGTAACCGTTTGGTTGCGAGCTCTACAGGTCTTTGTGTATATGCGCATTACTCCCGATTGCTGCTTGTACATAAACACGCGGAACTACATATTTACTGTGACTCAGAACATTTCTTGGTAAATTTCAGGTCTGTCGAATACGTGGCGCCCGTCGTGGGCGCGGGAGAGAGGTAGGTGGGTGTCGGGGGGGGGGGGGGGGCTGCTCCCTCTGCATAGCTTGCTCTTACCTCGGCGCTGTTTGAGTTTGAGAACGTGATTCCAATGGTTTCTGTATTACTTGCTTTCCTGTTATGTAAACAACAACATTGGCTTTTCTTGGCTAACCTTCAACACGTCTGCTCTCGCTACGCAGTACTCCAGCTTCACACAATAAATGTATTTCTAGTAATATCCCAAAAATGTTCTCAGTATTATCTACTCTTTTCACTGAAATATCCGATCAAAAAAGTATCAGTTTTCTTGCCACACATTGTTAAGGCTTCAATCCCATTATGACGAATGGATGATTATATCGACACCGTGTAACCAGCAAAAATACGCATGGCTTTGTTGTCGCCCATATATGTAAACGCATACGTCATCCACACGTGAATAACACGCTAGATTGCACCATAACTAAGGTACAAAGGCGCTTGCCAAAAATCGTCTTATCTTGTTGTGGGCAAGGCCGAAGACAAGTTCTCAATGCATCCGCTCTCAAGCCACAGTAAAAAAAAAAAAACCGACGCAACAGATGGCCGAGTGTGTTCTGTGTTTAACCAAGGGTGAAACATGCGTTTTTGTTTTGACCCCTTTTGGGGGTTTGTGTGTGTGTGTGTGTGTGTGTGAACGCGCGGCCCTCTCTTTTCTTTTTACATACGAACTTCAAAACAGCCGACAACCACGCGAGTTGTTTGTGAGACAGAATGTCACGCAATGCCACAGCGTGTTCTACACAACATTGTACAGAATCAAGAGACGAGCTTTTACTGTCTCTGACAGCATCTTCTACACAGTTTCTCACAGAATAACCACATACAACCGCAGAAACCAGGGCGGGGGGTGGGGGGTTGGGGGGGGGTAGAGTAGGTTACAGCAAGAGGGTATGACCTAATTTTTTGAAGGACCACAAGTATCCCACAACTCCTCCCACCACCACCAACCCAACCATCTTTGCCCAATCAGTTTTCAAGAACTTCCATCGCATGGGATCCAACCATTTATTTATCCGAGTCCTGAATCCAAACTTGCGAACTTTACCACGGAATCTCTGGTCGATCACATAAACTACGCAACCATTTTCTTTTCTTTGTTTATGGGTCATTCCAATAAGTATCAAGTTCTTTCCCAACCGGAAATGCGCTTTGTTTTCAACGCGTCAAGTACAATGGCCAATTTAAGTGTGGTTTTTCAACATAATAGGGATAGTACTAATAGTACTCTAACTGAATCATACACGGCTATGCTATCGAGTATCAATGACGCACACAAAAGTACTTGATATATGGAATTTCCTCACGTACGCAAAAGCTCATAATTTGTGAAGTGCTCTGTTTTCCTGTTCCCCGTAGCTACTACTGATTAGCAATTGTGGGTCATTCCACAAGGACGCACGCACAGAGAGGGGGGTGGGGGTGTTGGGTTGTGTATGTGCTCAACGTTCTAGTGCATAGGTGACGTCAAACATTCTAGATCCTTCATACTGGACAATATATCTTGAGCAGGTCCATTTGAACAGGATGCCGGGAACGGATAGGCTAAGTTCGGGAAGGGAGGGGGGGGGGGGCATTTTAAGAATCCGACGCATAGCTGGAATTCGCTGTCCGTAACCTATACCGTGCTTGTAGACTTGTCCGGTTGCTGGGAGATGCTTCATGTGTTTATCATGTTTCATGAAACTATTCAGACTATCAAGGGCACATTTACATTCCGGTTACCGCAAACGGAAGTTGGCATAAAAAGACGTATGGCAGGGCGCGTTCACATACACCTGATAACAGCAAACGAGGCACTGTGGAAGTAGATCAAAACACGTAAAATCAGTCACGTCTGCAGGACATATCGCACTCAATGTGATTCCAGCCTCCAGGTATTTGGAACAAAACAAGTTTTATTGAACGGTGTACTAAGTAGCTCGCAAGTCAACTGAACAACATCGGGTGAACATCTAGGACAATCTTTTTGTGCACGGGCTTTTTACGCAGTTAGTAATACGCTGCCCATTGCATACAAGGAAATGCACAGATGTGTACATATGACATGCGTGACATGGGGTTGGCACAAACAGCACCGATATCCTGGTGAACACACCAGCACTGATACAGATGTTGCCAGCATCCATATCTAGAAGTAACTATGGGAAAGTACTCGAATTATATGACTCGTGTGTGTGAAGGTGAGGGGGGGGGGGGGGGGAGAGAGAGAGAGAGGGGGGGTTACGTCAAAAGCAAAGATTCCAGCACAGGACACAAAATCAAGGCGACATCTTGACACGAATTGTGACGTGCATCCAGTAGAATTTTAGCACATCGGGGAAGGAGGGGAGGGGAGGGGGGTGCTGAGCCACACAGACCTCCCACCCATATACATGAATTTGTATGTGTCATATACATGAATATGTATGTGTCAGTAGCTCCGCCCCACCTACCTAAAGGGCCAGATGTCTTGTTTTCAAGCAAGAAACATGAATGACCTTGAAGACTTAACCCGTTCTGTGATGAAATACTGCGCATAATCTAACTGCATGTATGCACTACTGTAAGACCACGACAGGAAAACAACAACGTGGGTTTTTAACTCGCTCAGCAATATGGCGTGACGAGGTAAATAGTGGAGAGCATGCTTCATGGCTATTTCCGGCCACTCTCCACGCCTTTATAGAGCTGTGCACGTGGCTCGTGTTTACTTACTGGCCCTGGCCATGAGCTACAGCCTGGTCATGGCTATTTTCGGACGCCCTGTCTGCTTACACAAGCCTTTACTACTGCGGCCCAGGCACTTTTTCCCCACAACAGTCACAAGCCGTCCCAGACACTGATCGATACCTAGCCACTAGCAGCAGATGGGAGATCGAAGCACTGTTCTATCGCACAGACGAAGCAACATGCTTTGTTACTCAACTCGAGATTTCCACAACAATGTTCGAATCAATTGTAAATTTTTTTCCCGCACTAGAAATAACTTCTGTTTTCACAAAAGATACGCAAGTCGCATGCGTATCAACAAACCGACCAAAATTTAACCCGACCATGACAACGTCACAAACCGAGAAAAATATTGTTAATATTATTATTAGTGACGTTGGAGTCACCAGCTCGCACTGCCCCCCCCCCCCCACACTGCATTTTTTTTTTGTTTTTTTTTTTTGTTTTGTTTTGTTTTTGTTTTTTTTTAATCGAAAATTAACAACTTCCTATTCCCTGAGCTACGATATTCATATGAGATCGAGTTACGTGCCGTTAGTATTAGTCCAATAATTCATTTCTCAACAGTTAATGCGATCAATGCGAGGTCATCGATTTGAAAGCGAGTCAGGTCCCCAACACGTGGTGTGCAGTGACAACGAAAGGAAACGACAATTCCACCGAAATTACCACATGAGCGGATTCTGTAGGGAGTTGTGGAACAGAAACCACCACAACCCCCCCCCCCTCCCCCCGCCCCCCTCCAGCAATTTTGTAGTAAAAAGTAATAAACAAACGTAATCACCACAACAACAAATATGAAAGTGTTTTCTGCTTCGGACGAACCGAAGGAAACAATGCGAGAACACTTAGACAGGCATCCAGCTTCCCCTTCCAAACAAATTGATTTTTTTCCACCTTCCTAAAACAAATTGCCCCCCCCCCAACCCTCCCCCATCTTGTTCCACATAACCAGATCTTGAATGCTCTGTAATTGATTATCCAAATGGGAGGGGGTAGGTGGTGGGTAGCGGCTCGCATCGCTAACGGAAGTTGTCATCTACTTGTCCAGTTTGTTGCTTCCGCCAAGTCTACAATCAATGCCCTGTACTAACAGCCCCCGTCCCCCACCCCCCCAACCCCCCCCCCCCCCCCGCCCCCCACCCCACACTTCAGTGGACGCGCACCAAACAGGTCGCATTTACTGCCTGATTTGCTCACGTCCTGTTTTACTGAACATGTGCGAGTGCTCCAATGTTGTAAACAGGTCAATACACACCGTAGGAAAAGATTATCGGGATCAATACGAGGGGCGTGTCCATATCCTGGCAAGAGTCAGTTCGTCCCCACAAGCAAGGTGACGCAATGGAGAAAATTCACGGGACTATTGGTGATCGATAACCGGGGAATGACAAAAGCATTCAGGTATGCGCTTTTCCCTCCCTCCCCCCTCCAAGAGTGACACAATGAAAAAGTCACCACTGAATGAGCAATAAAATGCGGGTTTCTGCTGCAAAGAACAGTATGGAAATATCGATCTCCACTTTATATAATTGTTCACCCATAATTTATTTGTCCGGGATCACGGTGAACTATACTGCACTGGTGAGGAAAAGAAATCAACGCAGACATCGACCCTCGTGTCACATTTACATTTCGCGTGTCTTACAGTAAGAGTCTAACCCAGGCTCTTCAACGTGTGGCATTTTTTTTTTTTTTTTTTTTTTACCTGACCGCTCACTCCTCTCCACCTCACTATTTCGTCAGGTCAGTTTATGAGGATCTATGTGTTAAAAAAAGCCCCCCTTTAGGTAGTTTTATGACTTCGAATCCGCCTCCTTTCCCACCCCCAGAGCAGGCTCCAATCTCAAGCGCCCATCCCCACCCCCCCCCCCCCCCTCCTTGAGACCAAAGTTCGCTCACGCACTGTGACTACTTGAATGACCACCAGTCATGTTCGTGTGACTCAGCCCCCGACACGTTGCCACTTAACAGTTGGCAGTTTCGTTTACCAGCTGACAAACTGGTCACAACACATTTTTTTTTTTTGTTCAGTATTAATCGCATTCATTTTTTTAGTCTTTTTTTTTTTAAAGCGTAGGCTTGGTTCCTCCCAAGCTGCTAGATTGTTTCCATATATTAACTGAGAAAACCGATGGGCGGTCAAGACACCGAAATAGCCTGGCAGCTTGAAACGAACTAGAGTCGACTACATGCGGAGAGTCAACAGTTGCAAATGTTTGCCCCACCAAACGTAGCAACAGTATGATCGAAGTCCACGCCTGAACAAGCTATTGTCGGGCTTATCTGACCTTGTGTGAAGGTGTCTGCTCGTTGTGGAATGATTTACACGTAACTATGTCGCAAGACTGTCGTGTCAAAAAGCGACGCTTCCGCACCGGCTTTGTCATTAAATCAGCCTCGATATGCGAGTTTTTTTGTTTTTGTTTGTTTGTTTGTTTGTTTTTTTTTTTGCTTTGTTTATTATTATTATTATTATTATTATTATTATTATTATAAAGCTTTCTACATTTAATCATTTTGTTTTAATACCGACTGAGTTCGCCGCCACACACACACACACACACAAAAACCATCTTTAAAAAAAAAACCCACATCCCATTGATGCATCGATTATGAACGCGCTTTTATGTAACCATGTTTGAAGTAAGGGTAGGGTGTTGAGGGGTAGGGGGGGGGGAAATACTAAAATCCAACAAACCTTTGAACGTCCAAAAATCCCAGTACTTCGCTTCTACACTTCCCCTGCGGTAAGAACTCGTACATATATTCACTTTTCTTTACAAACAACGGTTAATCCCACACGCTGTGTTATCCCCAAAAAATGTTCCTTTGTTTTAAAATATATCCAATGGTTGATGCAAGAGTCTGCTCTTGTGTAATGGGGGGATTTACCTGACACTTCGAGCCAATGTACTGGAGGTGTATTTCTGGTCTTGTTTACACGCTTTGTACTAAAGCAACGAAACAAACAGACGCTACGCCTTGTATGTAGCAATACACAGAGATAATATGTTTCTACCGCGATTTATCTCAGAAGTTTGTTATTGATTGGCGGCTCTAAAATTGCAGAGTTCGCACGTGTGAATATCTGTCGATTTGTGCACAAGTATTTTTTGCGTGTCTGGTGAATCGCCAACGTTGTTTCTACCTTGAAAGTATGTCGAGACTAATCACATCCTGTTTTTAACTGAAAACACTGCGTATATTGGCCTTATAAGGAAAGTACATGTTTTCAACTTCTCTCGGTGCAACAGTCATTGCAGCACTCGTCTCACAACTGATCAATGCATTTCCCAGTATCACCACGGGACACCGAACATTATGGACAACCTGGGTTATGCACCATTCGCATTCGTTCGCTATACACCATCTGTTTCGGCTACAGGCATTGTAGACGTTTATATTATTCACACGTACACGATATATTAAACATGTTAACGGGGCGTAATTTATATACATGCACAAAACAGCTTGAAACACTGCGATTTGCTGGAATTACAAGTTCTATATATACGATCAATTCTTCCAAAGGGGTATATTTCTTTTGATTTTTTTTTTACACAACAAACACATTACACAGACATATGTGTGTATGGGGTGCGGGTGATAGGGTGTGGTGAGGGGATGAGCCACAGAAATTTCTTACGCCTGTGAATACTATTCCTTTTCTTTCTTTTTTAAATAAATTTCTTAAGAAGAAGGTTTTAACTGAAGGCAGTTTTCACACATCTTGATCCTGTATCATTATTTCTCAAAATTTGTAGATTTGCCCGGTCCGGTCAAAATTTGTAGATTTGCCCGGTTCGGCTTTTACAGTGTACCCTGGGAGTTCCCGGCTGTGTGTAGCAAGCATACTACAACTGTAGCAAGGAACCTCACTGGGATATGGAAGTTGTTTCTGATGTCCAAAGCTACATGGTTCTGTGGAATACTCAAAACGCCTCACCAACCCCCAAATAAGCATTCCCGGTCATTTTCTTACCTGCAATTTCCTGCTGACAAATATCCTTTGATTAATGGTACTCCTTATATGAAACAAATTTTTTTACAGTTAAACTACACACGTGAATCACTCTTTCCGTGTTTTGCTTGGCTGATTTTTTTAAACTTGTGGACAAAGAACACGATCGCAAAGAAACACTAACACCACAACTTTGTGAAGGCACGACCTGACATATGTTCACAAACTACGCACTGTAAACACATAGGGGCTCTGTTGATGGTGCTTTTTGCCAGCTCAACAGTTCGCGTCCCAAACACGCAGACATGCTAGACAGCAAATAGGCCAGGCCAGTACCACGTCTGTTGTACGGTAAACAAAACGGGTGATGTCGGGGTGAGTACAGGGGACTTCAGTAAAACGTGTAGTAAAACGTTTATATTTCAGCATAAAGAACAAGTTTGGAGCTAGAGTCTTTTAACTTTCCGTAATCGGTGGTTCAAATTATATACATGTATAAATTATGAAATACACATTGTTTGACATTGTGGCAGATCTTCCGAATCGCGGTGAAAGCACTCGAAGTTTGTGCAACTGGCAAATGACGTGTAAAAAGACAATCTTGATTAATGGTGAATTTGAAACTTTAGGTCAAGAAGGTATTAAAATACTTATCAAAATATACCACATACGCCAAATGAAATCGCATGGCCTAACAGCCCTCTCAGCGAATCAATGAATATGCTATGGCATGAGACACTTGATGACTGATGTCATAGAAATACCCGTAGTCTCTTTGTTTGGCCCCAAAATACACGTGGTTGTGTTGTTGCAAATCCGGTTATTGGAGATCGTGCCAAAACGCGTGTAGCTACACCACGTGCTAAAGTTAACGCTGGTTACACGAAACCAAAGTCGTGCAAATTGTGCAAGTTTGACAAAGGCGTTTTATCTAAACCCGATAACGACTGCTCAGCAATCATAATGTCGAGGTCATTGGAGAGGCCTGACATTGTTGTATGTGCTAACGTACCACTAACATGGCTAAGAACGCAGTTATGTTCCGAAATAAGCAATAAGGAAATTTATATCGTGATTTAATCTGCCAATGCGCACTGGTAGAGATCAGTATTCATATCAGTTCATTTCACGTAAACAATAATCTCCTTGCCGCACTATTCTAGACGTTTTGCAAGCAAGTTTTTCACTAAGGCTTAAAAAAAGAAATCCTCTTTTCACTTTCTTTTTTTTTTATGTTATAGCTCTATCACATTCTATTATGTTACAAGTTAAATATTGGAGCAGTGAGTGGAGGGGGGGGGGTATGATCTGGTGATTCCCTAAAATAATAATAATAATAATAATAATAATAATAATAATAATAATAATAATAATAATAATAATAATAATAATAATTTTATTTATTATTATTATTACAAATTTACAATTTATACAGAGCAGCAATCTTTTTGAAAATTTTCATCTGCAGACCTCTGTACATTTCCTAAAAATAAATAAATATAAACAATAAAAAAAAAAAAAACAAACAAAAAAAAAAAAAAAACAAGAATATCCTGGTATAGTATGGTTAGCCGAGATCTAGCGAATCAAGTATTAATAGGCTCACAGGGTCGCCAAAAAATTGTAGCAGTATTTTAAAAACCAGTTAATGAGCATTATTCAAAAGCCAGCATTTGCCTAATCTGGTGGATCCCAGAAAAGAAAAATTTCACAGAAACCCTCGAGTTGGACTTCGCCAAAAAAAAATGAAAACAATCTGACTAACTTTACCGGCAGAACAACTATTTTGAAAACTTTCAAAATGTGATATGAGGCCAATTTTGGGTGCTGCGGCAAGAAAAAAAAAAAAAAAAGAATGTCGAGGGACATTGTGACCAGCCGAGATCTAGTAAATCACCTAGCAATAGTTATTTCGGTAAATCGATGAAAATCTCTACAATAAATGTATTTTCAATGTGCAAGGTTGCAGCTCCCTACGACAAATGGTTAGATGCGAGGTGGTGACGACAAAACATCGCACAATTGTTAAGCAATGTAATTTTTGGCAATTTTTGTTATTTTTAAAATGAATTTGCCTTTAAGGCATGTAAAAAAAAAACATTGTGAAGCTTAATACCTTTTTTTGTCTGCTTTGGGGACGTTTTGGAGCTAAATTCATTTGGGGACCTAATGGCCGGGGACTTTATGACTAGGTAGTTACAGCCGGGGTAAAGCTTAATAAAGCGTTAACTTGTCATGTTTTTTTAGCTTTGCGGAAGTTTTGGCCCTAAATTCATTTGGGGACCTTATGCCAGGTACTTCATGGCCGGGGACCTTATGACCGAAGTAAAACTTAATAAATCGTTAATTTAGGTTATCAATATTTTTCTTATCTATCAATATCTTTCTATCAATCAGGAAATAAAAAATTCCCCCATTTAACCAATTTTACGCGGATCGCCAAAAAAAAAGAAGTAATTTTTCAAGACAGGCATACTTACAGAACAATCGTACGAAATTAGACATAAATGCCATAGAAATTTTGTGAAAAAAAAAAAGATTTTGAAACCAATTAATTAAAAAATGCTTCCTATTTGGCCAATCGCCAAAAAAAGCAATTTTTCAAGAGAGGCCTACCTGAAGCACATTGGTACAAAATTTAAAGAAAATCTGATGAAAATTGTTCAAAAGAAAGCATTTTGAAAATTGGCAATCATAAATTTTGCCAATTTTTGGCGAATCGCAAAAAAAAAGTAATTTTTCAAGAGAGGAGTATCTAGAGAACAGCCGTTCAAAATTGGAAAGCAATCCAATAATAACTGCAGGAGCAGAAGCATTTTGAAAATTTGAAGCCAAAAAAAAAAAATTGAAAAATGCCCATCACTTGGCCAATTTTTGGCGGATCGCAAAAAAAAAAGTAATTTTGAAGAGAAAAACATCAAGAGAACAGTCGCACTAAATTGAAAAGGAATCCGATCCAAATTGTGCAAGATTAAGTATTTTGAAAATTGGCAATCAATAAATAAAAACATAGGCATCAGAGATGCAGAGCCCTCAGCCAATAGCGGTTGCATCACTGTGGTCCAGTTACTCCTTTGAAACACCGCCCGGACAAAAACCGTATACATGGTGCAACGGAGTGAGCGATGGACGGGTCCTTGCACATCTACACTATATCTGCTTTCTTCCTGTAAGGTATGGTTATGATCCGATGAATAATTTTTGAAATATCGCCCGGAGAAGAAAAAGTTTAAAGTGCGACGGGCGGACAGACGAACGGACAAACTGAACCCCCCGTTGCACATCTATAATATATATACTTCCTTCCTGTAAGGTTTTGTAAAGATCCGATTAATAGGTTTTGAGACATCGCCCGGACAAAAAAGTTTACGGACAGCTAGGCAGACAGACGGACGGACCGATAGCAACAGCCTTCAGCCAATGTTGGCTGAGGGCTAAAAATGCCCCCTCCCCTATTAACAAATTTAAGGAAGATCACCATTTTTTTCAAGACAGGTCTACCTAGAGAACAACCGTACAAAATTGCAAAGGAATCCCATCAAAATTAAGGGAGAATGTTCTAGGCGCGTGAGACTGAAAGTGCACAGACAGACGGACGGACAGACAGACACAGTGAAAAGTATATCCGTCCAACGGCGGATAAAATGCCCTTCCTCATTAGGTCATTTTTTGGATGGCCAAAAAAAAAAAAAAATAGAGAGAGAGAGAGAGAGAGAGAGAGAGAGAGAGAGATAGAGAGAGAGAGAGAGAGAGAGAGAGAGAGAGAGAGAGAGAGAAAGAAGAGAGGGACAGACAGACAGAAGAAGCATTCGGAAATCAGTAACCAAAAAAAACTTAAATGCCTCCCATTTGGCAAATTTCATTCGGACTGTCAAAAAAAAAAATTCAAGACAGGCCTATCGAGAGAATATCCTTACGAAATGTGAAAAGAATTTGATAAAAAATGAGGGAGAAGAAACAATTTAAGTAAAAGTTTATATACGAACACACGTACATACATACGACGGATGCCCCTTCCCCCCCACCCCCCCCCCCCCCCCACATGTGATAAGACCGGTCCGACGAAGTTGGCTGCTCCAAAAACTACTACCCACCATTTTCAGTGAAACAAAAGGGAAGATTGTAACTTTGCCCGAAAAAAATGTACTCTGACGACATAGCGGTGCGACTCGAACGAAAGTGTAACAGAAACGTCACAAACAGAACACTTGACAGGCCTCCCATTTACTTGCCTGGTACATAACGCACTTATATAAATCTGTTAAGTAAACCGTACTTTTTTCAGATGGGTTGGTGAAGGGATGGTCTTGGAAATAAATATTTTATGCATTTTCACTTTCGTTTTATGTCCCAAACGCTTTAAGAATGTGGAAAAAAAAGATTTGGACAAAAGGTAAATCTGCTTTTTGGGAGTAAGAATACTTCTCGCAATTGCCATTGGATCTGCGAAGCAAACCGGTCCAATACACAGCAGACCCAACCGTCGCAGAGGTCAGCTGTAAGGCAACAACGTGCTCCTCCAACCAAAGATTACGACCACCCTGTCTGGATATTTACTGAAGGGATTTCTGTTCTTTTTCAAATTTACTCGTTATTCTTAGCAAATGGTGACAAAATTGATTACCAGAATACAACTGAGTGATACGCACAGCCCCCTCTCTCCCTCCTCCAATACTTAATCCCCCCCGCCCACTCCCCGCCACCTGTCCCGATTTATTAAATCAAATTTACCTGTAACATATATTCCGCAGATTCAGCAGCACTCTGGGGCTAATGTCGCCTGTGTTATCGGTCGACTGCGCGTAGAACATATTGCAAACGACCTGCTGGGTACTGGCAAATTCTTGGAAGATTTTCAATTAAACCAATGTTTTGAAATGAATGTATACAGTCTTTTGATAATCCAGTGTTACTCAAACTTTCTTCTTTTTTTTTTCCAGCAATCACTGCACATATATCACTTTTGTATGTGGACTTTCCGCCACCTCCAAACAGAATATTTTGATATCCGGTGCGCTGATGTGTCAAACGCTGGTCGCATATCTAAAATCTCAATAACGACAAGTTGTTTTTTTAAATAATAAACATCACCATAGCAATATGCTTATCGAAATCTTTCAACTCCATTTGTTCAGTTGTATTGTCTTTTATTTGTTTATTTGTCTATTTATTTAGCTTTCCAACTATGGGTGAAAAATAACACTGAAATAAACTTTTATCCAGCTGTACCGGAGTTAAATTCTTCAAGACATCTAGGTTTTTCATGCCACATCAGTGAATTGTTATTTAGCGGGTGGGCGGAGGGGGGGGGGGGGTAAATAGTAAATAATTCTGCTTGAATCGATCATAGGGATTTTGTGCCCGTTTCTTCAACGCTCTTCATTAAAATCAAAATCTTCGGGTCTGTGGAGGGTCCAGTCCCGATTTCTCGGTTCAGGGACGGATCCAGTCCCGATTTCTCGGTTCAGGGACGGATCCAGTCCCGATTTCTCGGTTCAGGGACGGATCCAGTCCCGATTTCTCGGTTCAGGGACGGATCCAGTCCCGATTCCTCGGTTCAGGGACGGATCCAGTCCCGATTTCTCGGTTCAGAGACGGATACAGTCCCGATTCCTCGGTTCAGGGACGGATCCAGTTCCGACTTCTCGGTTCAGGGACGGATCCAGTCCCGATTTCTCGGTTCAGGGACGGATACAGTCCCGATTTCTCGGTTCAGAGACGGATACAGTCCCGATTCCTCGGTTCAGGGACGGATCCAGTCCCGACTTCTCGGTTCAGGGACGGATCCAGTCCCGATTTCTCGGTTCAGGGACGGATCCAGTCCCGAGTTCTCGGTTCAGAGACGGATCCAGTCCCGATTTCTCGGGTCAGGGACAGATCCAGACCCGATTTCTCGGTTCAGGGACGGATTCAGTCCCGACATCTCGGTTCAGGGACGGATCCAGTCCCGATTTCTCGGTTCAGGGACGGATCCAGTCCCGACTTCTCGGTTCAGGGACGGATCCAGTCCCGATTTCTCGGTTCAGGGACGGATCCAGTCCCGATTCTACAGGCGCGCCGAAATCAAATCCAGATTGATTATAAGTGCATACGTACACCACATCCCAACTTTCAGGTCAATGCCACTTGACCAGCTGATTGACTAAAGAGTAAGTGTAAAGACATGACATTTTTGGTTAAATTCTGGATTCCTCAATTCCGACACCATCCCACCCCTTCCCCCCTCCCCACTAACGAGATTCGTTTACAGTCTCCACAAAAAAAAAAAAAGAAAATGTTGACAAGGAGTTTTGCAAATAAAAATCATTTCACATTTATCTTTGAAGACCTTCAAGACAAAGACTATTGATTCAAAAACACGTGGCATTTATTTAAAACGAAATTTAACCCTTTGTATTTTAAGCTTACAAAAACCTTTTGAAACTCAATCTTATTTTTGTTTACTATTATTTAACTTAAAAAAAAAAAAAAAAAAAGAAATAATCACGAGAAGTGTGGATTTGTATTTAGTTGACACACGATAACCCCAGCTGATAACTGGAATGAATTCAGGGAGATATTTGAAACTAATTTTATACTTTCTAACAACCGCAAGCGAATCATATATCAATTCGCGTGAGACTGAATCGTACGCATGGCCCAGAAAAAAATCGAAGCAACAGTATTTATTGATTAAATTGTTATATCGCTTTAATAATTGTAGAGCTTGTATCGTATTTATTAAGCCGCATATTAATCTACTCGTCAAGTCACTTATTTAATGCTTTATTGACTCATTAATTTCTTTATTTTTGATCAATATCTGCACATAATATTCGCACTATTGTACAACAAAATTTAATATTTCTAAAACAGATCTTCAATCCTTTATTTTGTATATCCAAATAAGTACACAAACAAAATGCACATCTTCACTCCCTCCAGATACACTGGATTTTTTTTTTTCTGTTATTATTGTTTCTAGTTCTATAATTTTATAAACAACAATGGGTGCCAACTGTCGCTTTGAGATGCAGCCGCGTGCGTGAAAGGAGCCCTTCAAATGTTTAACTGAAGTAACAACAGTGGCCAAAAACAAGCGGAAAATGCAGACGGGGGGAAAAACAAGGCATACACGTGGTCTATTGGGTCAGTTGGCCTTGGCTTCTGCCCGATAAACTGCATGTGCCATGGACAGCTCTGGTAAACACCACGCAGTGTTCAAAGCAAACTCAATCGACGCTTGTCAAAAACAGGAAGCTGACTTAGAAATGATCGTTCTTGCATATAACTTGAAAACAGTGAAAACAATCCCGATTCCATACATGTAAACGAATATTTTTCTCTCTTTTTTCTCGTCACCCCTCCTCATCTTTGACTGGGTAAGTATGACACAGGCCTAACTGGGATCACATTAAATTTGGGAGAACTTGACTCTCTTCTTGAAGGCCAAGCTGATAATTAACCCAACAGATATCGGACTGACCCACTTGGATAAACCACAAAAGAAAATTATGTGTTATATTATGCAATATACGGCTTTAAAAGTGCAAATTTGACGTGACATGGCTTGAAACTCAAGTAGGGGAAAGGGGGGTAATTTGAGACATTTTTTGTCTTTCTCTAGTTTTGAACACCAAGCTGATAGAAATGTTTCGATGCACTATGTGCCATACGAAGATCATATCCAAAACTTAATTAATAAACCACCAGAAAATAAAAACTATGACCCTTTAAGATTTTGTGATGGTTCAATTTTTTTCCCAAAAGTGTCTCAAATTACCCCACTTTCGGGGTAATATGAGACAGGGAGTGGGTAATTTGAGACATCTTGAAATTTATTGAATTAGAAAACTCCCGGTTAAAATAGAAAAAAACAAAATAATAATTCAATATTTTTTTTTATTTTCAGAAGTATTTTGTCATGTTTCTGAAATACACACCATAAGCAAGAGCACCGGAAATGCATTGTTTTTCATTACATTAAAAAAAAACTAATTCAATAATACAACTTTGGTATTGGCAAAAATCAGTCACTAAAATGAGGTGATGAGTTGTTAGTCACTTTCACTGGCACGCCTAGGAACCATTAGTCACTTTCATCGGAATCTGTAAATATTATAGGGGCGAAGATCCTTCGCCGTTTTCTCGGTAGTTTTGCATTCCAGCCCTTTCAGCCTTGCGCTCAGCGACCGCTTGTTTTTTTTTTTTCTCTTTCCGCGCTTTTTCCCGTTCGAGTAAGCGCGTTTTCTCGGGCGTATCCGTTATAATTGTGGTTTTTCCTTTCTTTCTACCTCCTTTTGTCTTACGGGGAGCGGCTTTGGGGAACGGCAGTATATCGGAAGGTGATGTATAGTCTTCGCCTAATTTCAGAGCTGGTGGTGCGCGGGGTGGCGTAGGAATGCTTGAATTGAACACCGCCGGTTGCGAAACAAAGGTCCTAAAACCATATTAAATATGATAACTCGTGCTATTTGTAAATTTTAGTTCGATAGGAAACAATTATATTAAGGTTGGGGTGAATTGAGACTTGTCTCAAATTACCCCACTCGGGTGTCTCAAATTACCCCGTTTGGAACTGACTGGTTAAAATCAATATATCGTTACATACACTACAAACAGGTCATTAATATTTTGCTCAGTTATAGAGAAGACCAATACCCTAGCACACCATATCCTACCACAAACAAATCTTAAACAACTTACCCTTGAGTAGACATAATATCCATTCCATTTCACGAATCATTTTTTAGATAAATGATAAAATTACCTTGGGATAAAAACGTGTTTTGAAAATGGCGCTCCTAAAGGTCAAGGGCAGATGCCATCCATACAGCTCTAATCCGGAATGGCAAAAACGCGAATTGGAATGAGCGCAATATGCGAATCCAGAGTGTCTCAAATTACCCGCCGTCTCAAATTACCCCCCTACACGACATAGATCACGTTGTTACTGTATATTTCACACTATATCATGACTGCAGCTATAAACGTTTTGGGGATAATGGCTAACTTCCGGCTTTTGGCCTTAATCTGACCGTGCAGGTCAAGGTGAACGAGGTACCTATTGTGTAATGTCTTATGTAATATCTTGCATTTGAGCTCTATTTCTAACCATTCTTCGCTTTAATTAAGAAGATTTAATTACAAAGATTAAAAAATACATTGATTTCGGGTTACCAAGACCTTTTAGGCAAAGGTCAAAACAATTTAAGTTTCAACGAGACCTGATTATTCTCTATATGTGATCCAAGTTTTGAAACTCCTACGACTTCACAGCCCAGAAGTAGTTAAAAAATGCTATATATGTCTCCCTTAGGGGGAGACATATAAAAGAAATTAACGTTGAATTCAAGTTCAAGGTAAAAAATGAGGATCTATACTTGTGACAAATTTGGTCTTCCTGTGTTTTCTAGAAACCCACCAAACGAAAGAAACAAGAATGTCCATGGACACTGTGAGCAGCCGAAATCTAGTAAATCACCTATCAATAGGCCTATATAGTCGCCAAAATTGGTTGTGATATCGTTAAACTCGGTTGATGAAAATTCGTGCATATTTATAAAGGCATCTGGTCAAATTGTCGGAGAAGGAGCGTTTTTGAAAATCAGCTACTAAATATTTTTAAATGCCCCTCATTTAGTCAATTTTTGGCGGATCGCTAGAAAAGTAACTTTTTAAAGGAGGACCGCCTAATGAAATTTAATGAAAAAATTGAAGACAATCTAATCAAAATCGTGGAATAAGGGCTTTCAAAGTTGGCTAAAGAAAAATGCCCCCCCTCCCTCTCCGTTTGGCCAATTTTTGGTGGATCATAGGAAACGTATCTTTTCAAGAGATAGCAGGCCAGTGAACATTTATACAACATTTGAGAGCATCCCGATCAAAATTTTGGAAGAAAACAAGCGTGCCCAAGGACAAAGTCGGAGCCTCCGAAAAGCGATGACCAATTCCAGCGTGCATGAGCAAGGGAATTTCCCTGAAAAATTGGGCATCACAAAAAAAAAAAAAAAAAGAAGACGGCAAAGAGCTAGCTAGATAATTTAACAAAGGACCTGAACATAGACCGATAAATACATACAAAGATATGTTTCCGAGAAAAATGGGAAACATATCTTGTATATTTCTGGCAGGCTGGTACGCATGTTTATTTAGCTTGCGATAATGCGCCGTTCGCATTTGGGACCAGTCGCATGTTAATGTGACTTGACTTGATGCGCGGCTGTATTACGAACCAGTGCGCATGCTAACTTAATTTGTCTCGACACGTGGTTCGCACTTCGGACCAGTGTGCATGTTTGGTTAACTTGTGTTGATGTGCGGTTTGCATTTCGGACCAGTCCGCATGTTTATTGAACTTGCGTCGAACCGCGGTTCAGATTTCGAACCAGTGAGTATGTTTATTTAACTTGTGTCGATGCGCGGTTCGCATTTCGGACCAGTCCGCATGTTTATTGAACTTCCTTCGAAGTTTTTTCTTCAAAAATTATAATACAAAAATTGTCCCATCGAAGAACGTCCAGGGACATTGTGACCAGACTAGATACAGCAAATTATGTATCAATAGTCTTTCTTGCATGGTGGCCAAAAAGTGGTTGTCATATTGTTTAAACCCGGTTGTAGAAAATTCGTACAAATTTATAAAAGAAACCGTTCAAAATTGTAAGAGAAGAAGCATTTTGGAAATTGGACACTAAATGTTTTGAAATGCCCCCCCCCCCTCCATTTAGCCAATTTTTGGCGAATCGCCAGAAAATGAAATTTTCAAGAAGAATAATGAACGTTAATGAAAACTTTGAAGACAAACCAATCAAAATCATGGAAGAAGGGCTTTGAAAGTTGGCAACTGAAAAATGCCCCACCATCAACCCCCGACCCATTTGACCAATTTTTTATTGATTGCCACAAAAGTAGCTTTTCAAGAGATAGCAGGTTAATGAACATTTATGCAAAATTTAAAGGGAATCAGATCAAAATTGTGGAAGAAACAAACATCTGGATAATTGTTTACGAAAAACTTTCAAAATGCACCCCCCCCCCAATTTTTGGCGGATCCTCAAAAAAAGTAACTTTTCAATGGCGGAGCGCCCTGTGAACATTTATGCAAAATTTGAAGACAATCCGATCCAAATTGCGGGGGAAAAATCTTTGGAAAATTGGCTAGCAATTTCTTTGAATGCCCCTATATGGCCAATTTCTGGTGGACAGTCCTACCCAGTAAACATCCGTACAAAATTTGAAAGGAATGCGATCCAGATCATAGCTGTAGACACATTTTGAAAATTCGCCCCCAAAATTTTAAAATGCCCCTATTTAGCCAAATTTCTTTTGGATCGCAAAACAAACAAAAACAAAAACAAAAACAAACAAAAAAAACAAAAAAACAAAAAAAACAACCCCCCCCCCCAAAAAAAAAAAAACAAAAAAACAAACAAAAAAAAAACAAAAAAAAAACAAACAGAAAAACTAGCTTTTCAAGAGAAGAAAGCCTGGTAAACATTTATGTATAAGTAGAGGGTAATGCAATCAAAAATATGGAAGAAAAATCTTTTGGAAAATTAGTAACGAAATATTTTTTAAAAATGGCCCGAAACTAGAGTCGCACTGAGACAGGATCCCCCGTGTAAGGTAAATTACATACAGTAAAACATCCACTACTGAACACTGCCCAATAGTTAACACCTTCTATAATGGGCGAATTATCTCGGTCGCAAATTCCCCCAGTCACTTTTCACTTTTCAAAAATAACCCGATGATGCACACCTACAACATATATGTTTTCACTGTACAAGGCTGCAGCCCCCCCCCCCCCCCCCACGACACGTGGTGAGGACAAAACATCGCGCAGTTGTTAAATCCAATGCAATTTTTGGCAATTTTTGACAATTTGTCATTTTCTATTTGAATTTTTACTTTAAAACACGTAAAACATTGTGAAGCGTTTTTTTCTTTTTTTTTGCTTTGGGGACGTTTTGGTCCTAAATTCATGTTATTACCTTATGGTCTAAGTCTTAATATCCGGGGACGTTTTGTCCTGGATTCCACTACGATAAATTTAGCGTTGGGAACGTTTTGAACCTAAATTTATTTAGAGATTTAATAGCCGAGAAACTTATGATCGGGCACATTATGGCCAGGTACCTAATTGCTGGGACACAGCTTAATGAAACGTTAATTTATGCTTTCATACGTCTTTTGCTTTGGGGACATTTTAGCCCTAAACGTTATGGAAGAGGTAAAGCTTAATAAAGTGATAACTTAGGTTAACATGTGTTTTTTACATTGGGGACGTTTTATGCCTAAATTTGTTTGGGGACCTTATTGACGGGGACATTATTGCCGGAGACTTTATGGACGGAGACATTTTGTCAGGTAGTCTACGAGAAATTTTGTTTTGAGGACGTTTTGGCCCCAATTCATTTGGGGCATTATGGCCAGGTAACAGGGCAACGCTAAATACAGTGTTTATTTAGGTCGTCATACGTTTTTTTCGCTTTGGAGACGTTTGAGCCCTAAATTCATCTTCGGATCTCATGACCGGGGACTTTCTTGGCTGGGGACGTTATGACCGGGAACTTGTCCTGGATTCTACGACAAATTTTGCTTTGGGACGTTTTGGTCTAAATTTATCTGGGGACCTTATGGCTTTGAACATTATGGCCGGGGTACAAGATAATAAAGCGGTAATTTAGATCATACGTTTTTTAGCTTTGGGGACGTTTTGTGATAAATTCATTTCGGGACCTTATAGCCGGGGACGCTTTCTTCTGGAGTCCACTGCACCAAATTTTGCTTTGGATACGTTTTGATCCTAAAATAATTGAAGAACATTATGGCCAGGTAGTTTATGGCCGAAGTAAAGCTTAATAAATTGGGACTTTAGGTTATCATACTTTTTTTCCTTCGGGGAGTTTTGGCTCTAAATTTATTTGGGGACCTTACATCCGGGCACCTGATGACTGGGAACTTAAGGGCTGAGTACTTTATGGTTGGGAACCTTATGGCCGGAAACATCTTGTCCTGGTTTCCATCAATTTTGCTTTGGGGTGTATTAGCCCTAAATTCTTTTGGGAACTTTATGGCCGGATCCAGGTATTTTATGGCTGGGGAACTTATGCCCGGATTAAAGTTTAGTAGAGCGTTAAGGTAGATTATAAGTTTTTTGGCATTGGGGAGGTTTTGGCCCTAAATTCATTTCGTGACCTTGTGGCAGGGCAAATGATGGCCGATGAAAAGCTTAATAAAGCGTTGATTTAGGTTATACATTTTGTTTTGCTTTGGGACATTTTGGCTTTAAATTCATGGCCGGGGACTTAATGGCCGGTGACGTTTCGTCCTTGATACCATTACGACAAATTTTGCTTTGGGGACGTTTTTGCCGATCCAAATTGTGGAAGATGAAGTATTTTGAAAACTGGATATCAGGAAATTTAAAAATTCCTTCCCATCTTGACCCCACCCACTGAACCAATGTTTTACGGATCGCCAAATAAAGTAATTTTTCAAGAGAGGCCTACCTAGAGAACACTCGCACGAAATTGGAAAGGAATCAGATCCAAATGGTGGGAAACGAAGCATTTTGACATTTGGAAGCCAATAAATAAAAAAAAATGCCCCCCATTTAGCTAACTTTTGAGGAATCGGCAAAAAAAAAGTAAATTTAAAAGAGAGGCCTCCGTAAACAACATTCGTGCAAAAATTTAAAGACAATGTTATAAAAATTGTGGGCGAAGAAGCATTTTGAAAGTTAGCAACATAAAATTTTAAATACCCCATCCCCATTTAACAAATTTTTGAGGATATGCAAAAAAATACTTTTTTCAAGAGAGCCCTACCTCAAAAGCAATCGTAAAAAAATGAAAAGGATTCCAAACAAAAATGTGGGAGAAGAAACGTTTTCAAAATTAAACGCCAATTAATTGCAAAAAATGCCCCTATCTAGACAATTTTTGGAGGATTGGCGAAAAAAGTAAATTTTCAAGAGAAGTCTACCCAGAGAACATTCGTGCAAAAGTTAAAGAAAATCTTATCAAAACTGTGCGAGAAGAAGCAGTTTCAAAACTGACCATTAAAAAATTATCAATGCCCTCTATTTGGCCAATTTCTGGCGGAGCCCCAAAAAACTAATATTTCAAGAGGGACCAACTCAGAGAACAAAGGTACAGAATTGGTTTGGTTTGGCTTATTGGTGTTTCAAGTCCCTTTCAGCGATCACAGCGCTATTTTAGGACTGCCCTGCCACATTATACTGAGATGGGCCATTCCAGTTTGAATCCCTAGTGGGATCATGACTGAGTGGAAAACTTGACATTCAAACAGTGGCATGAGGTCATGCCGCCATTTGGATAATTTTCACAGAATTGTTTTTTTTTTTTCCTTCGAAGAAAAACGTATAAGGAGCATTCATGCAAAATTTTATCCGGTCAAAACTGTGGAAGATGAAGCATTTTGAAAATTGGCCACGAAACCTTTCTTAAACATCTATTTAGCCAAATTTTGGCGGATCGCCAAAAAATTAATTTTTCAAGAGAGAACCGCGTAATAATCATTTATGCAAAATTTTAAAAGCAATCCGTTCCAAACTGTGAAGAAAAACCATATTGAAAACTTGCAACCAACAAATTATTATTATCCCCCCACTCACTTAGCCATAAAAGTAATTTGTCAAAAGAGGACTATAAACTGAACAATTATACAAAATTTGAACGGAATCCGATCAAATTTGTGCAAGAAAAACGCTTTGTAAAGCTGCATACCAAATAAAAATGTCCCTTATTTAGCCATTTTTATGGATCAACAAATAATTTCAAGAGAGGACTACCCAGTAAATATTCGTACAAATGTTAAAGCCAATCCCATTCAAATTGTGGGAAAGGCGGCATTTTGAAAAAATGTTAACCAAAAACATAAAATTGCCCCAAACCCCATTTAGCCAATTATTAGCCGATCGACAAGAAAAGTAAATTTTCAATAGAGACTCATCTGAGGAACAAACACACGAAATTGCAAAGAAATCTGATCAAACTTGTTGGAGAGAAATCATTTTGAAAACTGGCTACTAAAGTTTTTTAATGCATCCCACTTAGATTTTTTTTTTTTTTTTTTTTGGGTGGATCAGCAAAAAAGAAACTTTTCAAAAGAGGACTGGCTAATGAATATTTATGCAAAATTTGAGGCAATCCCATCCAAATTATGGGGACAAAAATTATGGGGAAATCGCCAATTGTTGGCGCATCGCCAAAAAAGAATCAATTTTTTAAAGACATTGTTTGTTGGTGTGTTTGTTATTTAACATCCAGCTAGGATGGGATGGGAACGCACTTGCTAAAGAAACAAGTGGGAAAAAGGAAGGAAGAATGAGGAAATAGTAAAAGAAGAGTTATAAAGAAATTCCGATTAGTCGCCTATTACGCCATACACGGAACAGAACGCAGTGGGTGTATTCTTAAGATTCCCTCCACCCTACGGGATTTTAAAGAGAGGCCTACCTGAGGAACATTTGTACAAAATTTGAAAGGAATTCGATCAAAACTGAGGGAAAAGAAGCATTTTAAGTAAACATTTACAAATGTACATACGTACATACAGAAGGCGAATGCCACCTCTACACATACGATAAGACTAGCCCAAAGAAAGGAAAAAAACAGTAGAAAAGAAAAAAAAAAACAGTGCTTTTTTAAAGTATATATGATGACCAGTTACTCACAGCAGCATTTCGCGCTCTACTAGTATCGCTAACCATTTGCAAAGATAAACAAAAACTGATGCAGTCATACTATTCGGTTAATTCTGTCACATCCAAAACTTTTCAAACCCACAGATTTCAAGTTAAAAGATCTATACTATATAAAATATTGGTCTACTCTAAGTCGAAACGGAAAGTAATAAATGGGGACCCTACACTTAAAGACCTACTTTACAATAGATACAGTGAGATGTGCGCTGCTCTCATACTGAACATTTAAAAACGCGCGAAGAATCAACCAAGACCTTAAGTACTTACATTTTTTTTTACTGAACACAATATGTATACATATCATCATTCTTCGCTGGGCATGTATCGATGTGGTAAACAACATATTTCACCACATATTATTCATATGGTGATATTTTTGTATGTTTCACATGTTACCTGTTCTGGTAAAATGTGAACAAATTGCTATAACATGCAAGACACACGGTATCCACATGGCTATCAAATGCTTGCTAGTTCATAGGGACTTTTAATAGGTGATAACCATGAAGCCCAAGTACGGTCAACTTGTATCAAATCCTTATGGTCATAATAGAAACGAACTGCATGGTTCATTTGCAGTTACCATATCTGTACCTAAACGAATAATTAGTTACCATATGTTTGACCATGTGGGAAGGAATATATGTTTAAACAAGACAGCACTAATTGGTTTATATCTTTTAATCATATGGTATAACTGAATGTCATATAGTCACCATACACCAGTCACCAGATAACCCCGTGACTGCTCTTCTGACATAATAAGTGTTCTTTACGGCAAATATGATCACGCAGTAATACATATGAACATGCGAATATATTTGTCACTTGGTCCTCTAAGCTAGTCAACTTTTTTGCAGACTATTAAAAAGTCTTACACTTTGCATTTCGCGTTAAACACTAAGCGCACCCTAACTAAATATTTGTGCATGTAATCAACGACCTTACTGTCTACATGTTATATACCACAAGTACATTCATTCACATATCAGAAACAATCACACAAACACTTCTAAACTAAACACATCATTCCTGAATCAATGCTAACCATATTATATAAAATGGATAATACTTTCATCAGAGTGAACATAATCATCATTATTTGTGTTTTGGTGTTTAAAGTAAATGGGTATACGGTTGAGAAAACGAAAGATAGCGGTGTTAACACGATCACCTGCAACAGCGCTGACTTAAGGAACTGGACGAAAAATGATTGCTGGTGCTTAGGGGACAACGCAACAATGTGTATTCTACAGACCAACGGTCGCATGGAGCATAATTTGAACATCATGAAATTGCACAATTATACGAAAATGGAATACATGGTGTTTGTACTCAATAATTCCTGGTTGGGGCATTTCCCGGTAATCGAACAATATCCTCTGGATTTACGATCCCTGAAAGATTTCACTGAACTGCGAGATCTGCGAATCATGCCTAGTGTGTACCAAACTCATTCCGTCCCGCTCCTCTTAAATCACTCGACATTTACAGGGTGTCACAAAATCGAGGAGCTGCACATAAACATCCCAGTAGAAGACACAGATCAGCTTTATTTGATGATCCAACCACTGACGAAGCTTAGAGTTCTTAATTTCAATAACTTACGGGGCATTAGCTACCGAAATATGAATAAGACAATGAAGGGATTGACACGCAATATTGAAAAATTATGGCTGAGTCATTTTCAAACTATTGGGCAAACTGAGTATCTGACGGTGTTTATTACTCATCAATTTTTTGGTGGTACATTTGAAAAGCTTGTTGAAGTCGATTTGAGTAACAACGGTTTCGCGTTGATATACACAGGGTGGTTTAAAAAAACGCCGAACCTTCTGTACTTGGATATGTCACACAATGGCCTTACCTTCAGTACTAACACGCCATTTTTAATGGAAGCACTCATGCATCCTTCCATCCAAGTACTGAACATGAGCCATCAGGGATTCTACGACCCGCTCAATCGAAATACCAAGATGCGATTTGTTTATTCACCAGCGACTTCAGAAGATAGCTCAAAAGAAACCAATAAACCAGAAAAGAAGTTTGGGTTTATCTCTCAGGAAATAATTACCTGTTTGAACAAAGTAACACAGGGCAACATAAGTCACTTATTTGGCAATGACACCACTACTTTTTGCGCAGCTCTTCGAAACTGCACTTTTCCAAACTGGAAATACTTTTCATGTGATTATCTTCCCACATTAAATGAGTTAATAGACTCGGACTGTGAAATGTGGCTGAAGATACCACTTGGAAGAAATATGACGGAATTTTATTTCGCCAATAATTTCTTAGATCCGATCTCCCACACTGGTATTGTGCTCCACGGAACAATATGCTTTATGGAAAACAAACTTCGCAAAGTAGATTTTTCTAACAATTATTTTTGGGCAAATAGCGCTAAGATAGCCGAAAGCGTCAGCACGATTACACAAGTTGTGGGGTTGCGAGACATTAAGGAGTTCAACTTAGATCAAAATGATTTCGTCCTCAACATGACAGCCGCCGCCGTCAACTTCCCTGATCTGACTACTCTCCAAATGTCAAAGAACTTCGCCCAGATACCACCTGGAGTATCGCTCTGCCGAGACAAGAACATCCACAGCCTGATCGAGCTCGACCTCAGCCAGAACAATCTGACCTTGAAAGAAACATGGCAGGTCATTGAAAACTGTGCAAACCTATCCCGTCTCAATCTTGCTGGGAATAACATTGACTCGTCGCTCTTTATTAGTCTTGTAGGCGCCAAGAATCTGTCGTACATCGATCTGAGCTCGAACAACATAGAGACATTAAACACACGATTCCTGTCTGAGCTTGATGGCCTTCAAAATCTAACAATAAACATTTCTAACAACCCTCTCACCTGCATCTGCTCAGATGCGTCTCTTGCCTTCATAAAATGGGTGGCAGACTATTCAAGGACGATTGATATATCAGACATTGACACGCTTCTATGTGTGAGCAGTCATGGAGTGCGGTCGCTCCAGTCGGTCGACTACACGGCGTTGTGGTGGGAATGTCGCAACATCATCCCGATCGTCGCCAGTGTCGTGTCATCAATGGGTGTCGTACTTGCAGCATCACTCATAACCTTAATCGTGTACATGCGCTTTCGCATCAAATATAAGTTGTTTACATTTAAACAATGGGTTAAACGAACATTTGCCATCGAACAAGACCAGGAAACGAACCAGACACCCTACGTCTATGACGCATTCGTGTCTTACAGCTCTGAGGACAGATTCTGGGTGCATGACGTCCTGATGAAAACTCTTGAAGAGAAGTACGGTTTTAAACTGGTCATTCACTATCGCGATTTTCCCCTGGGTTACAACGTTCAAAACGCTATTGACAATGGCCTAACCAAAAGCCGTGAATTTATTTTGGTAGTCACCAAGAATTTCCTAGAGAGTGACTGGTGCCAAATAGAAATGGAAGAAGCCTACCGAGAATCCCTCCGACGTCATTCCCACCTGGCAGTCATTGTTCTGGGCGAGGTTCCCACAGAAATCAACAACCCGACGGCAAACAGAATCCTCGATCAGCACAACTACCTGCAGTGGAAGCTAAAGGAACAGGAGTCGGATTCTACGCACCGCCGGAAGCTCTTCTGGACAAAGCTGGTCCACCACCTGTACGGCAATGCCGACACGTGTTGTAGCTGTTGCTGTGCATTTAGACCAAGAGATATCCATTCCAGTGACGTCAGGGACTTCACGGAGAGCCAGAGCGATCCCCTTATACAAGTAGCCAGCCCACAATACGGCTCACTTTCGAATTCTCTTGATATATAAATAAGAACATTTGTTAGTGCACAAACAAGAAAATGATGAACGGTGAAAATTTAACAAAAGGTAACTACAGGTGTTTCAAACTACAATGATGCAGATTTGAAGCCATAACTTTGATCTTGAGATTCAAATGTGCAATGTGCGTTTGCTTGATTTTTAATGTTTCGCTCAGTAACTGGGATGACATTATTAGAGGGCTTTTGTAAAAAGAACAAGCGGTGAAAAGGAGACGAATGAAGTAGTAAAAGAAGTGCAAGAAAGAAAGAAATTTTGATCAATCACCTCCTACGGCATGCACAAAACAAAATGTAGTGGATCTATTCTCAAGATTATCTAGGCCACAAAGATATAAATAAGCAATGTGGTGACGGGAATATATAAACATTAATTAGTACATGCAATTTCTTGTCTCATATACGATGACAACCGCCACCCCTAGACAAAATTTCTGTTTCTGTAATATTCTGTAATAATTTGTATATAATCAAAACAAACAGTTCTATATTGTAACATTTTCGTCATTAAAAGGACACAGCATCTGTTTCACATATTCAGTTAATGCTATTTATAGTTCAATACCAACTAATTTACAATTTTTGGAACACTTGGGAAGCAGCCCCGGCGTAAGCACCCCACTTACAAATTTTTTCGTTCTTATAACATTCATAATATCACTTGTTGAAACGTCTTAAAGTTCGTTATTTTATCGAAAGTGTTTTCTTAACTTGACAGGGTCGGAGTTATGGCTTAAAATCTTTACTTTAATTTATCACTTCATTTTATCACTTTTTTTTGTATACTGCAGTGTTGCCACAGCCCGAGGAGAAAAAAAATAAATAAGATTTTTAAGGATGATGTTTAGGGGGGAATAAAAAGGATGGAAAAAGGATAAAATTGTAAATTTTGAAGTCAAACTTTTTCGGCTCGCGCCTTCGGCGCTCGCACTGCAAAAAATCAATATCAAAGAATCAAATAAAAAAAAATAAAATAAACAAGTAGAAAAATGAGAAAAAAAGGATTTAAGGATAAAATAAGGATGATTTTGGGATTTATAAAAAGGATAATCCTTTAAAAAAGGATGATGTGGCAACACTGACACTGTTCAATTTGCTTTTTGGTTAACTCGTATCGGCTTCCACATGTTGTATATTACGATAAGATCCCTTATCTTTAACGATTTAACTTTCCAGAACCAAATCCTGTTCAATATAAATGACCACTGAAAATGTTTACTACAACTACATGATAAGTACCTCATTTTGTGAGGTGATGTTGTTAGATAAGAACAATACAGCAAGTCATTTATTATATGCCTAGATGTCTGCGTACAAAGAAATAATAAAAAAAACAAACGAGCACGCAGTTTTCATAGGCCAGATTGAATGGTTCCCCCTTATAAGCATATTCATAATGCCATCAGAAGTAAACAGTAAAGAAACAAAAAAAAAAAAAAAAAAAAAAAAAAAAAAAAAAACGTGTTTCCCGACTTGAAAATGAAGAGAAAGTGGGTCACAATGACCTGCAACCGTCCTCAAAATCGATACATGAGTTATTACTGTGACGATATTTACAGCGCAGCCTGAAAACGAAACGTCGTCTAATTACAAATGCCATATAATTACGCCATTTGTGTATTTGTTGCGTTGTTATTTCGCGATTTGAGTTGAAATGAGTTACTTCCGTTGAACTGACAAAAATAAGAAGGAACGTTCGAAAGGGAGAAAATACTTGTTGATGAGGCGAGCTTGTGAGGTTACTTCTTAAACCACATGAGTTTAAGGCACATAAATTAAAGTGTAATATCACTGATGACAGAAAGGAAGGCATTTTTGAAGGTAAATATTTATTTTAAAGGGAAACTTGTTGGTAATTTTACACACGTCCTTCGGGTGATTTTGTGTGCATTGATTTGAAATTAATAAAAATATAACTGATATAATGCCGCGGCGACGGGGGGGGGGGGGGGGTATTACGTCAGAAATAATTATTACACGTAGCAAAAAAAAAATTTAATATTTATTTTCTTAAGTGCAAAAACCGAGGCAAATATCAATGCTCGCTGACCGCAGTACCGATTACGCGTCACCCCATCTGAGCATACTGAGTGCAAAAATAGTGCGTGGTAAAATGTTGAAGAACGACATGAAAATAGCAAAAGTAGGCATGTAATAAAAGTAATACATCATTCTGAGTGCGTACGATATTGTTTTTTGCCTTCAGCCTACGGGCGTGTACGGACCTCCCCCTTCGGGGTCGGTCCGTACGGCCCTACGGCTTCAGGCAAAGAACAATATCGTACGCACTCAGAATGAAGTGTTAATATTGTATTGGCACTTGAGGTGCAACTCCAAAGATTAATAAATGACTTGATGCAATGTTCGAGCATAACAACAATCTTATTTCATGCATAATTGGGTGTCAAAACACAGAATGGTTGGAAGAGACCTATTTATATTACGCGTTTTCAGTGGAGGAAGATGAAAGTGTCACACTTGTTTCATGAAAACCGTGTGATAATAAAACTGGCTAGCTTACACCCATTCGTACAGCAAGTAACACCTATCCCGACATTGTAATATGAATATTGCTACACTGCGACGCTTGTCGATTCATTTCATACTGAATTGCCACCAATATACAGACGTATTTTCCGCTCTTCCAGTACCAAAATGTCACCCTACACAGTACTAATAGTGTGTACGTCGCACCGTCAATACAACGTAAATCTGCAACAGAAAACACCTTGAAGTAGCTGCTGCTCCCCCTTAACCCCCCCCCCCCCAAAAAAAAAAAAAAAAAAAAAAAAAAAATAATAATAATAAATAAATAAACAGTGCGCATGTTTATTTAAGTTGAGTTGATGCGGAATCCAATAAAAAGTTTGGTAGAAGAACCATTTTGAAAATTCGATGCTAAAAAATTTAAATACCCCCATTTGGCTAATTTTAGGGGGGGGGGGGATCGCCATTAAAAGTATATTTTCAAAAGAAGCCTAGCTAGAGAATGATTGTACAGAATTGGAAAGGAATCCGATCAAAATTGTGGGAGAAGCACTTTGAAAATTAGACACCAAAAAATTTAAAAAATACCCCCATTCGACCAATTTTTGGCAGAGCGCCAAAAAAAAAGTAATATTTCAAGAGAGGCAAACGTAAAGAACATTCATACTAAATTTAAAGAAAAACTGAAATTGTGTGAAAAGAAGCGTTTTGAAAATTAGCAACCATAAAATTACAAATGCCCCCCATTTGGCCAATTTTTGGCGCGTCACCAAAAAGAGTAATTTTTCCAGAGAGGCCTACCTACAGAACAATCGTACGGAATTGGAAAGGAATCCGATAAAAATTGTAGGAGAGGAGGCATTTTGAAAATTGGCAAACAAAAAATTTTAAATGCCTCCCCCCCCCCCCCCATTAAGTTAATTTTTGGCAGGTCGCCAAAGAAAGTAAATTTTCAAGAGTGGCATACCTAGAGAACAACTGTCCTAAATTGGAAAGGAATCCGATCAAAATTGTGGGAGAAGAAACATTTTGAAAACTGTACACCAAAAAAAAAAAAATAAATAAAAAAATGCCCCCCCCCCCCCAAAAAAAAAAAAAAAAAAAAAAAAAATGGCCATTTTTTTTTTTCAAGATCTTTGAGAAAGTTACTGAGTAACTGGGATACATAGGGTGCGTCACTGGTATCACATATACGGATAATCCGTTTGGTGTTCCAGCTCAGTCTGTAGGATCAACTCACCCCACAGGCACCACAATAACAGAAGGTCGTGAAAACCGAGAAGCAAAGGAAGATACAAACATTATCTATTTATACCCAAGACCTCAACCCTTCTACATGAATCTTGGCACTATCACCGATGACAATTAGGAGAAGGTAGAATACAAAGCAATTGACATGGTTCCCTCGTGGTTACCATATCTATACCTAAACACATGTACATTAGTGGTTACTATATGTTGGACCAGGTGGTAAGCAACATATGTCCAAACAAGCAAGAACAAATTGGGTAATATCTTTTAATCATATGGCATAACCAGATGCTCATTATGGTAACCACATAGTCACTAAACATCAAGCAGCCAATCACATGACTACACATGCCGTAAAGCTAATTTATATTCTGGAAAATTAACGGCCGTAAAATTTCTATGATACTCTCTCTCCCTCTCTCTCTCTCTCTCTCTCTCTCTCTCTCTCTCTCTCTCTCTCTCTCTCTCTCTCTCTCTATATATATATATATATATATATATATATATATATATATATATATATATATATATATATATAAATGAGACGCAGCGTCGGAAGTCTGTTCATCTACGCGAACCATAATAGTTCACGTGTAACCGTGTAACTTGACCATTGATTAGGATGTGGCTGTGATATATAACTGACCCATCTAGCGGAAAATCTGTACCTAATGCATACGCAGTGGGAAAAGTTCTGTTCACTGGCATGGAAACCCCAATATGTCTTAAAGAATAGATACATACTAAATACAGACACGCGGAATGAGCAAAAACTGAGGACACTAGCCCAGCTCCACAACCGTCAGCTGGGTCAATAAAATGTGTTGTAGCACATATAATCTACAGCTGTTGGGTAAAATAAATCACAATTAGATGTGCATTCGGACCCCTGAGGTAAGACCACCATAAGGACCAATTGGATCGGTCTTAATGCAGAAGTGGTCCTATTTTTGAGGCCTTCTTATTAGGAGTGTGAATGAGAACGAAACCGCACAAAAGCGGTCTTTATTGGGAGGAAGGCCGGCTATCGACATCAACAACATTTGTATCTAGTACGGCTACACCCCCTCCTCCTCACCTCTCCCCCCCTCCCCCTGCAAAGATAGGTGGAGAATTAACCGCCCATGGAAATCACCCAGAAAGGGCGTACGCATACTTTTCAATGATGTCCCTTTCCTTCGTCCTTGTACAGAAATGGTGCAGCTCATTCACTATAATATCAGGGTACACAAAGCACTGATTCCCTACCCCCCCCCCCCCGCCCCACCCCACCTACAGCGCACGTACTGGATAGCCCCCTTGCACGGCTTGTGTATTCCCTTCGTGTTACAGCTTAAAGGATATCTGACTCGAGCTGAGGAAATGCCTCGGTAAACACATGAACCGATCCAAACTAGCATATACTGGTTGTGAACCTAATCAAAAAACGTGAGACACCTCGGCGTGATCTGTTCATGCATGTGCTTTTTTTTTTCAAAAAAGAAAACGCAACTACAGAAATTCCTCCTCATAACGAACTACTGCCGGACCCGCTGTGACATCGATTATACATTAATGTCACCTATAACGAGACGTGAACTTCACAACTTCACAACACTTTCTAAGAAAATGGCGTTCACCAATTACAGGTTGATCAGTTAAGTATAGATGTTCACTAACAAAGATTTTACTGTACCACTATAAGTGTGTGATCACTTTAAATATATGTGGTGACTCAAAACTGAAGTTAACAGTAAGTGACATTATTCTTCATGCACTGATTGGGAAGTATGACCTCGTTCTAACGACAGCGGTGATAACGACAGAGCGTCAACAACACAGTAATTCCATTCTATTACACAATTTTCTTTTTCTAATGTCTGAGCATAGAGAAATGCGCGTGTTGGTTTTATAAAAACGGCGCATGGATGCAAATTCTGTACTGGTCATTCTAAATACACCCAATGTTTATATAAATTTTCAGCTTCAGTTACCAATGATCTCGGTGAGGGTCGGGGGAGGGGGGAGGGGGGGGGGAGTGGAATGCCGTGTCAGAGAGTCGGGAAATAAGTAGCAAAGATATGTGTTCTGTTTTCTAGGTTTCGGACTGGCAAAAAACGTTTCTTACAAACGTTTCGAAATCTGAAACAGGAATGTCCAAAAACATTGTGACCAGCCGAACCTAGTGAATCAAGTATCAATAGGCTTGCATGGTAGCCAAAAAGCGGCACTCAGATTTTAAAAACCATCAAAAATGTTAATAGCCCGGTAGGTAGTAACGCCTGCTACCTTCATTTAAAATTTCAAGACAATAAGATTATTTTCCTGAAATTAGTTACAATTTTCGCCAATATTTCCGCCAATTTTTGGCGAATCGCCAAAAAAGGAATAGCCAGGTGGACGCCTACGCGCCCTACCTTTCATCGACATTTGAGAATGTTTTTATGAAAACCCCAGTAGATATATTTTACAGCAAATTGGTTTTGGCGAATATTTCCGCGAATTTCTGGCCAAAGTAGAATGTCCAGGGAAATTTTGAAAATTGACAACCGAAAAATTTCAAATGAACCCATTTAGCCAATTTTTGGCGGATCGCCAATTCTTTTTTTTTTTTAAGAGAGGCCTACCTAGAAAACATTCGTGCAAAATTTGAGCGAAATCCGATCAAAATTGAAGGAGAAGAAGCATTTTAAGTAAAAGTTTACACACTTACATACGTACATACATACATACAGACGACGGATACGTCTCTCTATGGATGGGATAAGACCAGCCCGACATAGCTGGCTGGTCTAAAAAAAGTAATAGCAAGGACGAGATACGTTTTAAAGAAATTTGGTTTATGGTCAATATTACTGCCAATTTTTGGCAAATTACAAAAAAAAAAAAAAAAAAGAAGCAAACTGCAAAAAAAAAAAAATAAATAAATAAATAAATAAATAAAAGTAATAGCCAGGTAGGTACTTATGTCCGCTACCATCAACCAAAATTTTAAGACATTTAGGCTAAAATCCTACGAGCAGATACAATTTTTTAACTTAAAAGCGTACATACGCACATACTTTCAATGACTGCTATAGCCCTTGCTTCTGTAGAAGCTGAGGTTAAAAAATGCCCCATCCCCCTTCACCGATTAGGCCAATTTTCGGTGGCTCGCCAAAAAAAAAGTCTTTTTTTCAGACAGGCCTTCCTAATTAACAATGCTCTGAAAAGTTGAAAACTTTACAATTAAAATGGTGGGAGAAGACGCATTTTGAATATTGGCTACGAAAAACTTAAAATGGACCTCATTTCCCAATTTTGGCACAGTGACAAAAAAAGTAACTTTTTAAGACAGGCCTACCTACAGAACATTCGTACAAAATTTGAAAGAATATGATCGAAATTGAGCGAAAAGAAGCATTGTAAGTTTACATACGTACACATGTACACAATACATACAGAGGACGGATACGACCTCTACTGATGTGATTAGGCTGGCTCGCCGAATTCGCTCGTCTAATTAGTGAATCAGGTTCATCTGATTATATACATATATATATATATATATATATATATATATATATATATATATATATATATATATATATATATATATATATATATATATTTTCTTTTTTTGGGGGGGGGGGGGACTAACTGTTCGGATATGACGATAGATGTTTTCGTCCGAGCCGTATTTTACTCTCTCTCTCTCTCTCTCTCTCTCTCTCTCTCTCTCTCTCTCTCTCTCTCTCTCTCTCTGTGCATGTGTGTATGTGTCTTCTTTTTGATGAAGGCCAGCGCTCTTAGAAAGAAAAGTGGTACAGTAAAACCCCGGATATGGACACCCCTCTATTATGGACACCCCTGAATTATGGACAGCATTTTTTCAGTCTGTTTTAAAACGCCATAGAGTTCTGTTATATCCAGACCCCTCTATTGTGGACACCCCTCTATTCAGAATTAGGGACACCCTTTTATCCCGTAAGTACGCTTACAAATTTAAAACTATGGAATGCCGTTTTAACATTTAATGCTTATTTTTGATATCAAAATATCTTTAGAGATATCAATAAATCAATGTAGATCTCATTAATTTATATTTTGCTATCGATAATTGAATTTTAGATGGCAAAAAGTTATTTTTGAGATCAAAAAATCAATTTTACAAACCTAAAAAATCTTACGGGAGACACACATTCACATAAAATATAACGAATCGTCAATTAAATTTTGGAGATGAAAATTTGAATTATTGAGATCAATAATAAGAACACAATTTTTGATCTCAAGAATTGCTTCTTTTTTGTACAGTAAAAAATTAAAATAAAGATTCTGTATACAAGGACAACCATTATTATTTACAGATGCGTGTGTCTGAATTTTTTATTTAAAAAAAAAGACTGATATTTTGATATCAAGAATCAGTTTTTGAAATCAAAAAATCGTTTACAGATTTCAAAATACAAATTAGAAAAGTATCAGTCTGAAATAATGATATCTGAAATAATTTCTTGATATCAATATATAGAAAATCAATTATTGAGCTCAAAATTGATATTTTGCTCTCAAATATTTCATTTTTGCTATCAAGAATTGAATTTTTGATATCAAAAAATCAATTTTAGATATCATTAAATCATTTTTGATATCATTAAATATTTCTTGATATCTCTAAATATTTATTGATATCAAAAATTATTTTTTGAGATCAAGAATACATTTAGAGATATCAAAAATACAATTACAGATAGCAAAAATAAATTCTTGATATCAAAATATGGATTTACTGAGATCAAAAATTAATTCTTGATATCAAAAAATCAATTTTTGAGATCAAAAATTAATTCTTGATATCAATAATTCACTAATAAATGTGAAAACGGCATTCCATTTAAAATAACCCCTCTATTGTGGACAGTCAAATTACAGTCAAATTACTGTCCATATATTTTGTACGTCATGTAAACAGCCCCTATCAGCTTGTTACTCGGCAGTGTTTGTATTACAAAAATGTGTGCTTAAGAGAGAAGCTTTGTTTGTTTGTTGTTTTTTTTTTTTTGCGCTATTGTTATCTGTACTTATTGAGTACATTATATTGAACACAGTGCATGTAAAGACAATAGGGCTTATTGCAAAAAATGTGTGCTTAAGAGAGAAGCTTTATACGACTATTCCCTATTGACATGTGCTCCGCCTTTTAAAATGCGTATAAAAGAACAACTAATTCATTGTCTTTATACTCAGGTAAGATGTTATACAATGTGTTAAGTGTGAATATCGGTGGTGTGAAAAGAAAGCGGAACGAACTTTCGCTATCTGATAAAGTTAAAATAATCAAAGCTAGTGATGGAAAAAAAGTGTAAGGAATATAGCCAAAGATTTTAGTTGTAGTTTTCAGATGGAACAGGACCTCGAAATTAGGGACACCCCGCCATTAGGGACAAAATTATTCAGTCACTTGTTGTCCCTAATAGCGGGGTTTCACTGTATTTTTGCACTAAATATGACGACCAGTTACGCACAGCAGGATTCCGCACTCTCCTAGCATTGCTAACCATACGAAAGCCTCGAACAGTAATTGCAAAGAATATACAAAAATTGATGCAGTCATACTATTTGGGTTAATTCTTTCATATCCAAAACTTTTCAATCCCATATATATCAAGGTACTGAGCTAATACTGGTCTGCTCTAAGTCGAAATGGAAAGCGATAAATTGGGCCCTTATACCTAAAGACTTCCTTTATAATAGACAGAGTTAGTTGCGTGCTACCCTCATGGTTAACATTTATAAACGCGCAAAGAATCAACCAATATCTTAAACACTTACAACTTTTTGCTTGGACGTAATATATATATATGTATATCTTTGCTAGGCACTTACCGATGTGGTAAACAGCATGATTTCCCTACATGCTATTCATATGGTGATCTTTTGGTATGTATGTATGTTTCATATGTTAACAGTTGTGATGTAAAGTGAACCCACTGATATCCCCTACACGACACATGACAACCACATGGCTATCTATCGCATGCTTGTTACTTCATGGGGACTTTTAACAGGTGCTGTCCTTGCTTACCAAATATGGTCACCATATATAACATCCCTGTGGTTATAATAGAAACAATTTGCGTGGTTTCTATGCGGTTACCGCATCTGTACGTAAACACATGTACATAACTGTATTTCCCAAACGTTTTTGTAGACTATTCATAATTTTCAAACTTTACATTTCGCGTTGAACACTAAGCGCACCCTCGCTAAATATTTATACACCAATAGCTTCCCTGTTGTCTTTGTTATATAGCACATGTACCTTGACTACATTCACTCACACACGCACAAGAAACACACAGAAACGCTGCTAAATTAGAAACATTATTCCTAAATAGAAACTAGCCATATTTTTATAAAATGGATAACACTTTCATCAGAGTGAACATAATCATCATTATTTGCGTTTTGGTGTTTAAAGTAAATGGGTATACGGTTGAGAAAGCGAAAGATCGAGGTGTTAACACGATCACCTGCAACAGCGCTGACTTAAGGAACTGGACGGAAAATGATTGCTGGTGCTTAGGTGACAACGCAACAATGTGTATTCTACAGACCAACGGTGGCATGGAGTGGAATTTGAACATCATGAAATTGCACAATTATACGAAAATGGAATACATGGTGTTTGTACTCAATAATTCCTGGATGGGGCATTTCCCGGTAATCGAACAATATCCCCTGGATTTACGATCCCTGAAAGAGTTCACTGAATTGCGAGATCTGCGAATCACGCCAAGTGTGTACCAGACTCATTCCGTCCCGCTCCTCTTCCATCGCTCGACATTTACAGGGTGTCACAAAATTGAGGAGCTGCACATAAACATCCCAGTACAAGACACAGATCAGCTTTACTGGATGATCCAACCACTGACGAAGCTTAGAGTTCTTAATTTCAATAACTTACGGGGCATTAGCTACCGAAATATGAATAAGACAATGAAGGGACTGACGCGCAATATTGAAAAAGTATGGCTGAGTCATTTCCAAACTATTGGACAAACTGAGTATCTGACGGTATTTATTACTCATCAGTTTTTTGTTGGTACCTTTGAAAAGCTTGTTGAAGTCGATCTGAGTAACAACGGCTTCGCGCTGATATACACGGGGTGGTTTAAATCCACGCCGAACCTTCTGTACTTGGATATGTCACACAATGGCCTGACCTTCAGTACCAACACGCCATTTTTAATCGAAACACTCATGCATCCTTCCATCCAAGTACTGAACATGAGTCACCAAGGATCCTACGACCCGCTCAATCGAAATACAAATATGCGATTTCTTTACGCACCAGCGAATTTAAAAGATACCCAAAAAGAAACCCAAAAACCAAACGAGAAGTTTGGGGTTATATCTCACGAAATAATTACCTGTTTGAACAAAGTCACACACGGCAACATAAGTAACTTATTTGGGAATGACACCACCACTTTTTGCGCAGCTCTTCGAAACTGCACTTTTCCAAGTTGGAAATACTTTTCATGTGATTATCTTCCCACATTAAATGAGTTAATAGACTCGGACTGTGAAATGTGGCTGAAGATACCACTCGGTGGAAATATGACGGAATTTTATTACGCCAATAATTTCTTAGATCCGATCTCCCACACTGGTATTGTGCTCCACGGAACAATATGCTTTACGGAAAACAAACTTCGCAAAGTGGATTTTTCTAACAATTATTTTTGGGCAAATAGCGCTAAGATAGCCGAAAGCGTCAGCAGGATTACACAAGTTGTCGGGTTACGAAACATTAAGGAGCTGAATGTAGATCAAAATGATTTCGTCCTCAACATGACAGCCGCCGCCGTCAACTTCCCCTATCTGACTACTCTCCAAATGTCAAAGAACTTCGCCCAGATACCAGCTGGAGTATCGCTCTGCCGAGACAAGGGCATCCACAGCCTGATCGAGCTCGACCTCAGCCAGAACAATCTGACCTTGAAAGAAACATGGCAGGTCATTGAAAACTGTGCAAACCTCTCACGTCTTAACCTTGCTGGGAATAACATTGACTCGTCGCTCTTTATTAGTCTTGTAGGCGCCAAGAATCTGTCGTACATCGATCTGAGCTCGAACAACATAGAGACATTAAACACACGATTCCTGTCTGAGCTTGATGGCCTTCAAAATCTAACAATAAACATTTCTAACAACCCACTCACTTGTGTCTGTTCAGACGCGTCTCTTGCCTTCATAAAATGGGTGGCAGATCATTCAAGGAAGATTACTATAGCAGACATTGACAAGCTTTTATGTGTTGGCAGTCACGGACTGCGGTCGCTCCAGTCCGTCGACTACATGGCGTTGTGGCGAGAATGTCGCAACATCGTCCCGATCGTCGCCAGTGTCGTGTCGTCACTGGGTGTCGTGCTTGCAGCATTACTCATAACCTTAATCGTGCACATGCGCTTTCGCATCAAATATAAGTTGTTTATATTTGACCAATGGCTTAAACGAATATTTGCCACCGAACAAGACCAGGAAACGAACCAGACACCCTACGTCTATGACGCATTCGTGTCTTACAGCTCTGAGGACAGATTCTGGGTGCATGACGTCCTGATGAAAACTCTTGAAGAGAAGTACGGTTTTAAACTGGTCATTCACTATCGCGATTTTCCCCTGGGTCGCAACGTTCAAAACGCTATTGACGATGGCCTAACCAAAAGCCGTGAGTTTATTTTGGTAGTCACCAAGAATTTCCTCGAAAGTTACTGGTGCAAAACAGAGATGGAAGAAGCCTACCGAGAATCCCTCCGACGTCATTCCCACCTGGCAGTCATTGTTCTGGGCGAGGTTCCCACAGAAATCAACAATCCGACGGCAAACAGAATCCTCGATCAGCACAACTACCTGCAGTGGAAGCTAAAGGAACAGGAGTCGGATTCCACGCACCGCCGGAAGCTCTTCTGGACAAAGCTGGTCCATCATCTGTACGGCAATGCCGACACGTGTTGTAGCTGTTGCTGCGCATTTAGACCAAGAGATCTCCATTCCAGTGACGTCAGGGACTTTACGGAGAACGAGAGCGACCCCCTCATACAAGTAGCCAGCCAACAATACGGCTCAGTTTCAAATTCTGTGGAAAGATAAATAAACATATTTCTTATTTCACAAACAAGAAAAATGTTGGACGGTTACAATCTCACAAAAGGTAACTACAGTTTGTTTCATACTAGAATGACGCAGATTTGGAGCCATAACTTTGATCTTGAGATTTGAATATGTAATGTTTCTTTCTTTGTTTGATTTTCGAAGTCCTGTTCAACAAATGGGATGACTTTATTAGGACGCCCTTGTAAAAGAAAAAGTGGGGAAAATTCGGAAGGATAAGGAAATCGTAAAAGAAGAGCTAGAAAGGACCCACTTATGATTTTTTTTGAGTTGTAAGTGACCTATTTGTATTACACGTTTTCACTGATGCAAGATGTAAGCGTCATACTTTTTTCATGGAAACAGTTTAATAACGAGAATGTCCGGGGACATTTCTGAAAAACTTGATCCCTAAAACATCCAAAAGGCGGCATGAGGCCAATTTTTAGGAGCTGCGTAAGCAAAAAAAATAAAAAAATAAAAAAAAAGAATTAAGCCAATTTGTAGTAGATCGCTCAAAAAAAGTAATTTATCAAGACAGAACCACCTTGGGAACAATCGTAAAAAATCATAGAAAATGGGAAAGAAATGCTATTTAAATTGTAGGAGAAGTAGCATTTTGAGATTTGGCTAACGAAAAATTTAAAATGCCCCCTCCCCAACATTTAACCAAATTTTGGTGGATCGCCCAAAAAGTAACTTTTCAAAAGAGGACAGGCCAGTGAACATCAGTGCAAATTATGAAGGCAATCTAATCAATATTGTGAAAGAATTGCATAATTGTAAACTAAAAAAATCTGTAAATTGTAAAATAAAAAAAAAATTATCCGCTTCCCTCCTTTGGCGAATTTCTGGCCGATCGTCAAAATATTGAAGACAGGAATACCCAGTTAATATTCATATAAAAGTTGAAAGGAACGGATCCAAATTGTGGGAGTAGAAGGATTTTATAATCCCCCTTCCCCATAAAAATATAAAATAAATAAATAAATAAAATGCCCTCCCTCCCCCATTAAGCCAATTTTCTTTTGGATCGCCAAAAAAAGTAACTTTCCACGAGAAAAACCCTAATGAATACTTGTGCAAAATTTGAATTTAATCCGAAAAAAATTGTTGAAGAAGCATTTTGAAAATTGGCTACCAAAAAATTATAAATGATCTCCATTTTAACCAGTTTTTCATAGTAACATTTATGCAAAATCTCAAGATAATCCGATCAAAAGTGTGGCAGAAACAGCATTTTAAAAACTGGCAAAGAAAATTTTAAATAGCCCCACATTTGGCGGTTAGCCAAAAAAAGTAAACTTTCAAGAGAGGCCTATCTAAAGAATATTCGTACAAAATTTGAAAGGAATCCGATCAAAACTGAGGGAAATGAAGCATTTTAAGTAAAAGTTTACATACGCACACACGTGCATACACCTATAAAGAAGATGGATACGCCCTCTATTGATGTATTGATGGGAAAGGACTACAATGGAGATAAAACTGGCTAGCTTACAGTCATTCATACAGCAATAACACCTATCCAGACAAATATGATATGAATAACTGCGACGCCTATCAATTCATGACATAAAAATTCACGCACACACGGCCTTGTTTTCCTGTCTTTCAATATCAAAAATGACACCCTGCACAGTACTGATAGTGTGTCCTTACAATGGTCAGTAAATGTATAAACAAGTGCTGGCATTCTTTTAATTTCCTCTTTTTTTGTATAGATATATTCTCTAGTAAATTTGTTACTCTTTTTTTTTTCTTTTTTCTTTTTTTTTTTTTTTTTTAGAGGAGGGGAGGGGGGATGTTGGGGGGGGGGGGGCAGCTACTCCAAGACGTTTTCTGTTGGTTATTAGGATCCGAAAACCCTCACTTTGTTTTCTGCATTCTGCATTCGTACTCGTCTTTCCAGTTCATGCAAAACAGGCTTCGGGACGGACTTTCAGACCCGTCCATTGGCGTGTATGGGTTTATCATTGTGTATGGGGTTTTAAACTCATTTTATCATTTAGGTAGCTTCGCTTAAAAGCAATGCGAAGAAACCCTCTATAAACAGCTCTCTCTATAACCATAAAAAATCCCCTCGCTACATATCAAGTTTCCCGGCTGCTAATGTTAGAAACCTTAAGCTTCGCTCTAAAACAAGTCTGCTGCAAGAAATAAATAGGTTATATACAAGTTGTAAACGCCACATTTGGCTTGAATATATGGTGTCAACGCTTATTTCCTAACTGATCATTTATTGTCAATTTAGGTTGTAAATATTATTGTTTTAAGTACTAAGAAAACAAATTATTAATCTCGCGGAGACAGGGGTCTCAAAGAATGTCAACAACAGAGATTAACTCAGGTATTAAGTTATTAGAGTCTCACTATAACGACTTTATCGGGTTTATTTTGTAATTATCGAAATGGTAACAATGTTCATTTTAAAGAAGTTGCTATTTGTCATGTTGGCAGCTCTACAATATCTGTCTCTAAATTCGCGATATAAAAGGGGTAAATCTAAATAACTTACAGAACAGTTAAGTGAAGGAAATAAAAAAGGAAATAAAGATCACTGTGGTGCTGTAAGGAAATATGAAAAAAAAATAGATAAAAAGTTGCAGAGTTGGAGATATTAATGGTCATAAAATGCGGTAAGAATTAGGACAATACAGTCAGTTCATTTGTTCATTGTGGCTCCCGAGTTTTCGCAAGTTTATTGGAGTTTTCATTCGACATGGCTTTATTAATGAAATCATCACTAATGAAAGTCAGTTCAATAGTAAATTGTCTTGAAATACCTAAATTATCTTGTACTGGTTTGAAACAGATACACGTCAAGAATATTTCCGGTTTTGAGCAATTTTTTATAGTTATTTTATTGCTGTACCGGTAATTTGTCCATAACTCTGTTGTTTTTCACTAAATCGTTATGTACTGCCATTGTTACATATGCATTACGTCGTATAAAAGCCAACAAAAATAGAACAAGAATGTCCAGGACATTGCGCCCAGCCTGGACAATTTTCAATGTACCTCACATTAATTTTGTCATAATTCACCATGTTAATTGTTGTAAAACATAATAGTTTTATATGTATTGTAAATAAACTCCCCCGCTGTTTGGTTGCTTTTTTTTTTCTTTTGTTTGTTTTTTTCCATGTCAAGCTTGGTTACGTTTATCTACAAAGATGGGTTCATTTAATCAGGGATTTTTTTTTGCTCGCTTACGACACGCAGTGTTACAAAAAAATGCGTCCCTGGTAAACTCAATGCGTCCCGGAGGCAAACAGTGCGTCCTACGCATTAATCTGTCTGCACTCCGCGGACACAGTGTTAAAAATGCGTCCCTGGTAAAGTCAGTGCCTCCGACGCAGTAATCTATATGCACTCTGCGGACGCAGTGTTAAAACATAGGCATCGGAGATGCAGAGCTCTCAGCTAATAGCGGTTACATCACTGTGGTCCAGTTACTCTTTTAAAATAAGGCCCAAACAAAAACAATATACAAGGTGCAACGGATGGAGCGACGGGCGGGTCCTTGCACATTTACACTATATATACTTTCTTCCTGTTAGGCTTGGTTAAGATCCGATGAATAGTTTTTGAGATATCGCCCGTACAAGAAAAAGTTTAAGGTGCGACGGGCTGACAGACGAACTGACACGGGACAAATTGAACCCCCCGTTGCACATCTACACTATATATACTTCCTTCCTCTAAGGTTTGGTGACGATCCGATGAATACTTTTTGAGATATCGCCCGGAAAAGAAAAAGTTTAAAGTGCGACGGAAGGACAGACGGGATAACAATTGATAAATTGAACCCCCTGTTGCACATCTACACTATATATTACTTTCTTCCTGTAAGGTTTTGTGAAGCTCCGATAAATATATCTTGAGATATGGCCCGAACCAAAAAAAGTTTACGGACAGACAGACGCACGGACGGACAGACAGACAGACCAATAGCAATAGCCTTCAGCCAATATTGGCTGAGGGCTAAAAATGCGTCCCTGGTAAAGTCAGTGCGTCAGACGCATTCATCTGTATGCACTATTTTTTTTTCAAACTTACGGACACAAAAAAGAAATGCACAGTGCTCGTTCTATAAAAGAAAACGACTGCGATAAATGTCCCCACTCTCCAATGTGTGACGCACTATTTTAGAGAAGTAGCGCTATAATTTTAACATGCTTTTCTCACGACAACAAAAATTATGACGCAGCTCCCGATAAAATGATCCATCCAGGTTGACGCAGTCGCGCAAAAGCAATGCGTTCCTGAGAAAATCGATACGTTCAAGACACAGGACGCACACCAAAAAAATTCCTGTTCAATAGCGAAAGCCCTGGGACCCCTGCTTTTCCAAAAATAAAAATACAAACTTGTGCCACAGTTTAATCCACGGTCAACAATTTGTTTGCAAACTCAGTAACGCGCAGCTAAGTTTTAAGAAGATTCCACAATTTTAAGAAGATTGGCAATTTTTGGCCAATCGCCATAGAAAGTAATTTTCTGGTAGACGGTTACGTAGGAAACATTCGTGCATAGTATTGAAAAGTTTCAAGCAAAACTCTAGGAGCCTTAGCATTTTGAAATATGGGTAACAGAATAAGTGCCTAAATGAAAACCAAAAAATCGAAAAAGTTTTGTCATTTTGGTCATTTTTGGCGAATCGTGAAAACAAGAATGTCCAGGGACATTGAAACCAGCCGAGCCAAAGCAGGGAGAGTGAACCACTTTGTCATCTCATTGTTGCTTACAAAATCGTACATTCAGCTGTTTTATAAATAAAATATGACTGCATCAAAGATATTTTTCGATAAAATGGACCCCTGTCTGAATATATTACCCTCCTTCCCATCCCCAACAACACAATTGGTCAAAATCTAGTTAATATAATCACTAGACTGGAATTTTATTTATTTTGAAATGGAGATACGTTAATGGTCACTTGTCGTTCTATTTTATTGCAAAGTCAAAATAACAGGAATTCACTACGACTAACGCACCTCCAAACTGTTATATTTTATAGATCACATTTACTAAGCAATGAAGGGAGATATGCCTTTCTTTCTCCTTATGGCTATTAATTGTGACCCGTCACTCAAACACAACTGACTTCAAGGACCATGCCGGATGAAACTTTTCGTGAAGGGGAGTGAAGGGAGAGGTTTAAAGTTCTGGCACCCTGAGTTTCAGAAACCCCAAAACTTAAGTTTTTTTTTTTAATTTAGTGGGGGGGGGGGGGGGGTCGCGACCCCTAAACCTCTCCCCCCCCCCTTGGATCCGCCACTGAGAAAGAATTTGTCTGTGCAGCGTCTCTTGTGTAATCGGCCCTTTTTGCACACACAACTATTGATCGACTCCAAAGGCTTAGCATACATAGGAACTATAATGCTAAAACAGGTCATAGGGAAATCACAGGCTTCTGTTAACACTGCATTAAGACACGCATACACAACACGGCTTTTCCTACACTTTCAATCCGGTCAAAAGTAACTCTGTTCGTGTATATATACCAAAATATACAAATTTCTGACAATTTTCAAAGTCCCGTCATTATGGCTCTTTTCGGCTGATAGCGAGAAAAGTAATTTTCCCGGACAGGACCATAAACAGATTCTAAAAAGAAGTGTAATAAGTGATTCTACAAAGAAGTGTAATACAAAGAAGATGCAATCAAAACCCTAGGAGGACATGCATTTTGAAAAAAAAGTTTCCAAAAATTTTTAAAACTGCCGTTATTTCGGCGAATCGCAAAAAAAAAAAAAAAAAAAAAAAAAAAAAGAAAAAAAAAAAGCAAATTTACGGTAGAGGACGATCTAGAGATTCTACAAGTAAGAAGTAATATTAATATTAAGAAGATAAAACCAATACTGTAGGAGGGGATGCATTTCAAATTCCGAGTTTTTTTTGCTATCATTTATGCCAATTTCTGACAATTTTCAAAGTCCGTTCATTTCGACTTTTTTTCGGCCGATCGTAAAAAAAAGTAATTTTCCGGTAGAGGACCACCTAGGGATTGTACGTGTTTAGATGCATTTAAAAAAAAAGTTTATCAAAATTTTCAAAGTCCCGTTATCTTGGCCTGTTTCCGCCGATCGCGAAAAAAAGTTTCCGGTAGAGGACCACCTAGAGTATTTATATGTGTAATATCAAGAAGATTCAACCAAAACTGTAGGAGGAGATGCATTTTGAAAAAAAGTTCACTAAAGTCCCGTCATTTGGTAAATTTTGGTCAAATGCCAAAAACTGGTTTATGGCTGGGGAGGGACTTACCTAAGGAACAATCGTGTGTAATATCAAAAAACTCTCCCTGGTAGTTTTCGAGACAACATTGTTTAACACACACAAATACCGTCGGTATTTCCACCCCTTGCCCCTCCGTCGGTTTACCAAATTTTATTTAACAATTTTTACTATTTCAGAATTATATATTCGATGTGCCCAGAAGATGGGTTGCGTAACACCTTTATCCCATTTCTAAATAAAATTGGGGAAGGGGTCTGGGTAAAGGTAGTAAACCTGAATTTGGCCTATGTTAATCTTCAATTTCTATATTAGCCTAGGTACAGGTGAAGCAATGTGAAATGTGTCCACTATAAACGGAGCTTGTACTGCACGTCATATTTTTTATCCTGGCCTAGAATGCGGTCGGTGCAAACAGGTTTTACTGTACGTTCTTTTTATTAGAGCCTGGAAGGTGGTCCCTAGACGTCTCACTATACGTCTTTTGTTTTTTTTTTTTTTTGGGTCTGCGAGCTCACTAAAAATGTTTTACTGTATGTCTTTTTATTCAGGTCTGTAAGGCGGTCGCTACATTCACAAATCCCCTTCTTCATTTGTGATTGTTTTTCTGCACACAACACTAACTCGAATCCGCGACACTTCGCCACTGACAGCTCGCCGCTGGACATCTCGCCGCTCAGTGAAATAGTGGACATTTCGCCACTCTATGTTTTTTCGTATATTATTGTGGTTTCTTTAAGTACATTATTTTTATTTTGCCATTTTCTTTATTTATTGTGTGTTTATTGTAGAATATTTCTATTCAAGTTGTATGGAAAATTACACAAAAAGAAAGACTTAATAATAACAAAACAAGTCAATATTTTATTTCGCATTTCTCACACAAGCTACTGGTGCAAAAGCAGCATGCACAATATTACCCAAAAATGTTAATCTATTACATGTTACATCCAAATAACTCATACCGACTGCTTTTCATGTAATTCAGAATTACACACAATACGTGCAGTTCGGTCTTTGCCTTGAACTTCATCGCCAGACGGTTCGTGGCTGTGGTCATGCAGATTTTTGGGTCCCTCACCGGAAGTAATGACGGCCCCCGGCACCTTGTTCCTCTTCGGACACATCTCCTATGGATTTCTCCATTTTTGTGTCTCGTTGTTTGTATACATGTATTCATCTAAGCACAACTTTGGCTTGTCGCGAATACTGATACGGATTCAGCTCAGTTGATCCCGTTATACAGCAAATGATAAGATGTGGATTCATATTTGTATCAGACAAAAATAAGCCTCGACGCCATTTGTTCCAAATACCTTTTAAGAAATTAACGTTTTAAGAAATTAAAATGCATTTTTATGTGTTATTGAAGTTTAACCTAAGCAATGCTGGCAATGTTCATATGCCAAGTACACATGTACTTCGTGGCTTGGGCGGCTCATCCTGGTGCTATGTCCTTGTCTGAGACCGTTGCCGCTTGCCCTGAGGTGCCGGTCGATTAATTTGCTTGCCTCCTGCTGTTGACTTTCCACTCTGTTGGCGTATGGCCTGTTGCATGAACTTGTCTTTTAGGTAATCGTTGAATTCATTTTTCAGGCGCGCCATGGCGTTGGTTGGAAACAGCTCCGTTTGCCCCGCGACGGGTTGGCCTCGCAGCGCCACGGTGTCTTCCACTGGCAACAGGGAGTGGTGGAGTAATACATCTCGTCGTAATCCGACCATTCCCATCACTGTTTCCTACTCTAGATAAGCAGTGTTGCATAAGGCGCGTACGAGAGAGTGAATAAAATTTCCCACAATCGTGATATCAGCTATAGCTTGCATGACAATGTCTCGCAGCGCCACTGGGGTAACGTCTTGGAAAGATGAAATGTTCAGCGAGCGACGGGTCCATTCCTCAAATTCCTGGTTGTTTGTGTCCACCAATGGCACATCTTTGCCTTGTGGTCTCGCTGACTCTATGGCAGGTGTTGTTCCAGTGGCTGCAGTGCTGTCATAGGTAGGAACTGGTCGTTGGTAACGTAAGGCTCTGTCTTTACGTCAAGCAAACGACATGTATAAATCCTATAATAGGCATGTTTGCGTTGCAAAGTTTTCTCGGCGTGATCTTCCGTTTTCGAGTTGAAAATTTGTTTTACACAATCCGCCGTAAGTTGGGCCAACCTAGAGGGGCGGGGCTCGACCTCCCTGTGACGCGAACCGGAGGTGGCGTTGCGTGAAAGTAGACTGCAGTGGTTCCAGTTGAGCTTCGCTTTTGTCACGAGCTCTGCAGAAATCGGGCGGTTGCAGTGACATTTATTTCGCTATAACAAAATACACGTTGGTCGTAGGAAACTTGCTTGTTATGACAAAGAGAAGCCAACTGTTCTGCAGAATCCCGGAATGACATGTTGAATCGTATATTCTGCTAAGAGTGCGATAAAATAAAAATCATCCCGGGGTATTACCCCGTTACTGCAGTCTGAAATCCAGCATCTGATACCTGCAGTAAGTTTCAGCGTGCAGCGAGGTATTACCACAATTGGTGTATTCTTAAGATTCCCCCACCGCACAGGCAGAGATGATAATGATGATGGTGCTCGTGATGATGATGATGATGATGATGATGATGATGATGATGATGATGATGATGATGATGATGACACCATATATTGTGCTGCGAGTTCGATAAAAAATCATCCCAGGGTATTCCCCCTCACTGCGGCCTGAAAGTCCAGCATGAGATACCTTTCACATACGTTTCAGGGTGCAGGGAAACTTATTTCGTCACGACATAACCTGCTGGTCGCGCGAAAGTGGCTTGTCGTGACGAAAGAAGAAATGCTCTGCAAAACTCGAGAGGTTGCAGTGACACTTATTTCGTCATGACAAAACACCCGGTGGTCGTGCGAAACTTGCTTACCATGACAAACATAAGCTTCAGTCGAAACAATGTTTGTTTCGTCATGACGAACCCTTTGGCAGCGCGAATCTTGTTTGTCATGACAAAAGAAAACAATGGTTCTGAAAAATGTCAGAATGAAGGTTTTAGTCGTCTACAGTGCTCAGAGATTTAGGTGACAAAATTCAACTCAGAAATGTTCCCCTTAACTGTAGTCTGAAAATCCCTGCATTTGATCAACAGTACGTTTCAGGGTGCAACTTATTTCGTCACGCCAAAGTCCATTTGTCGCGCGAACTTTGGCATGACGAAAGAAGGAAAGTTCTGCAAAACCCGGGAGCTAATCTTCGAGTCGATCATTTACCCAAAACCTCGACTAAGCGAAAGCATTACAGGAGTGGTCAACAGCAGACTGTCCATCCTGAGTGGGGATGAGTGTGGAATTTGACATCGTACGCACACTGCCAAGTTTTGGCGCGGCGAGTAAGAAGTCAGCTGCAGTAAAAAACCACTTCCAGACTCTCCCAGAACCCGGAGCTCGGTGAGATATGCGTAAAACGAGCCAACTTAGAGCCAATGGCAGAATGTAGCTCCTAGCGAGGCAATAGCCACGAATAAGCAAACACTTGGATTCTATAGATTGTATTGTATTGTAGTGTTCTTTAGATCCCTTTCAACTGCTATGGTCATGTCTGGATACCCCTGCCTCATTATACTCCTCAGCACTAGGTATCGAACTGTGCAACAACCCCGGCAAGAAACCACAGTTTCTGGCCATCAACCGCAGCAGAAAACTTAAATTTGTAAAGTATGTAACCAATCCGATTAGAATATCCGAAATTCTGTGAAAAAAAGGAAAAGACAAATATCCTAAACACAAAGTGCTGACAAGGTTTGGGCGCAAAAATTGAATGCGAAGTCACCTCTTTTGGTGTTGTTTAACCTGATCACATTTGGTACGAAAAATAAACAGAAACACGTGGAAGTTGTTTCATTGTTTTATTCGGTTTGCGCGCCGAAGTACATGTGTACTTCGCATATCAACATTCGCAGCATTGTTGGGTTGAATTAGCTCCAAAATACATTAAAAAGATCAGTTAGATAAATCACGTCGATTCGCGTGAAACTTAAATCTATAGCCCGCCACCGAAATTTAGAAGTGAAAATTACTTGAGAATATTCCTACATGAGTTATTCCTTTATAATCCCAGCTAATCCCCAAATCGCCACTACAATTTGGAATATAGCAATTAATGACGTTGATTCAATGGCCAGTTTAATCCCTCTAATCCATAAGCTTTCGCCGCAGTTTCAAATTGAAAATTGCTCGAGAATATTCCTACATGAGTTATTTCTTCATAATTCCAGATAATCTCTTAATCCTCAACGCAATTTGGAATAAAGTAATTACTGAGGTGCACTCAATAACCGTGTTAATCCCTATAATCTGTAATCATATGCCGCAACTTCACGAAAGCAATTACTGGAGAACGTGATTTTCTGAGTATTAAAATAATAGCGGCGAAATGTCCACTTTTTTCACTGAGCGGCTAGATATCCAGCGGTGAGATGTCCAGCGGCGGGAAGTCAACGGCGAAGTGTCTGGATACCGCTAACTCTATTGGTCCTTTCACGGTAAGCGTCTGTACCCTAAAGTTTAGTTAAACCCATTATATATACCTTATCTTCATACACACTAATCGCTCAAAAATACACGAAAGACATCCTTCTTAACTGTACAACAGATCACTTAAGTGAAAAATACTTACAGGTGCTGCCAAAGTTACATAACCGCTCCCATATATGGAGCAGCTTGGTAATCTAGTCAACTTGCTGTCAGGCCAGTAAAATCAATAGCTCGTCCTGCAGAGCATATACAACATCCCGAAATTAGTCGTTACATTTTTTTAACGAACGGGGGGGAGGGGGGAGGTTTCAGGGCGGTTGGTTTACGATCTCGACCATAAGAACTGGAAAGAGATCCTTTAAAAAACGCAGTCGAGTGTAAAATGAAGCGTAAAACAGTATGAAGTTAAAGATATTTGACATCCTGTGACATAACTAATACACATACAAACTTCAAATTTGCACAGATTAGTCCAAGCTACCCGGGGTATTATCTTACCAAATTGGGGGTAAATAAGAGTTTCCGTTGAATTTATAGAGCGCTGACTAGTTCTTTTCTATGTTTTGACGTCATCTCAGTCAAAATACAATATAACCAGCGGACACAAGATATAATCTTACCAAGTTTGAAGCTAATCCGACGCCTTGCTCTACAGTTACAGTGGTGATGTATTTTTCAGTTTTGATGTCATACGACGTCACCCGTTGTCCAGTATGCGTAAAAAGCAATATCAGACCAACCCAAGGCATAATTCCACACAATATGAAGCTGGTCCAACTTGTCGCGGAACTATATACACCAAACACAACATGAATCATTGGACCAACCCCAGACATTATCTTACCAAGTTTGAAGCAAATCTGAAGTTTCTTTCTGAAGTTATATTGATGACACATTATCATGTTTTGACGTAATATTACGTCGCGTTTTATCCAATCTGTGTCAAATACAACCGAAAAAGGTGTTTCCACTCAAGATAACCACGCACATGTTTGACGATCATGCAACTTGAGAGTAACCATTTATGACCAATTGTCAACATATCCAAGTCAGGTCAACAATGAGATCATATGGGGTACTTGTTTTATTTTACTGACATGGTACTGATCAGTCAACATTACAATTGTCAACGTTCAGTAGCTGAAGAAGCATCAATGTAAGTCAAATTATGTGTGTTGACACCGTTATACAAAACAAATTATGTGTTGACACCGTTATACAAAACAAATTATGTGTGTTGACACCGTTATACAAAACAAATGATCGCGAACGGCGCCTTGGCTTAATTGTTTGGTTTCTACATCTTAAAACCCCTTTGATTCCCTGTGTGTACGTTTCACATACAAATTGTTATTCATTTTAACAAAGCGCCGATCCATCAACTTACAATGAATACGTTTCTACTGTGTTATGTCGGAAGAGGCTGAGCACTATGGTTTGTTAGCACTCAATGCAAAATATGTACGTGCATAAAATTTTTATCATTTTCAAGTTCACAGTTGTCAACTTAAAATATAACGAGATATTTCACATCTACGACATAAATATTGTCACAGTTTCAGTGTAGAGTGTTCAATGTTCACATACATGTATATTTCACTATAACAAATTTTGAACACTGTACTATTTCTCGAGTCTCTATGTTTTCACATTCACATTACACAACGCAGAAGATAACAGAGTGTAAAATGAAGCGTAAAACAGTATGAAGTTAAAGATATTTTGACACCCTGTCACGTTTGTTTGTTTGGTGTTTAACATCCCGTTCACCAACTAGGTTGGGTATATTAGGACGCACTTGCTAAAGAAACAAATGGGAAAAAAACAGGAACAATGAGGAAATAGTACAAGAGTTAGAAAGAAAAAAATTCCGATTAGTCGCCTCTTACGCCATCTACGGAACAGAACCCCCATTCGACCAATATTTGGCAGAGCGCCAAAAAAAAGTAATATTTCAAGAGAGGCAAACATAAAGAACATTCATACTAAATTTAAAGAAAATCTGAAATTGTGTGAAAAGAAGCGTTTTGAAAATTAGCAACCATAAAATTACAAATGCCCCCTATTTGGCCAATTTTTGGAGCTTCACCAAAAAGAGTAATTTTTCAAGAGAGGCCTACCTACAGAACAATCGTATGGAATTGTAAAGGAATCCGATAAAAATTGTAGGAGAGGAAGCATTTTGAAAATTGGCAAACAAAAAATTTTAAATGCCCCCCCCCCCCCCCATTAAGTCAATTTTTGGCAGGTCGCCAAAGAAAGTAAATTTTCAAGAGTGGCATACCCAGAGAACAACTGTCCTATATTGGAAAGGAATCCGATCAAAATTGTGGGAGAAGAAACATTTTGAAAACTGTACACCAAAAAAAAAATAAAATAAAATAAAAAAAATGCCCCCCCCCCCCCCCAAAAAAAAAAAAGGCCATTTTTTTCAAGATCTTTGAGAAAGTTACTGAGTAACTGGGATACTTAAGGTGCGTCACTGGTTTCACATATACGGATAATCCGTTTGGTGTTCCAGCTCAGGCTGTAGGATCAACTCACCCCACAGGCACCACAATAACAGAAGGTCGTGAAAACCGAGAAGCAAAGGAAGATATAAACATTATCTATTTATACCCAAGACCTCAACCCTTCTACATGAATCTTGGCACTATCACCGATGACAATTAATTAGGAGAAGGTAGAATACAAAGCAACTGACATGGTTGCCTCGTGGTTACCATATCTATACCTAAACACATGTACATTAGTGGTTACTATATGTTGGACCAGGTGGTAAGCAACATATGTTCAAACAAGCAAGAACAAATTGGGTAATATCTTTTAATCATATGGCATAACTAGATGCTCATTATGGTAACCACATAGTCACTAAACATCAAGCAGCCAATCACATGACTACACATGCCGTAAAGCTAATTTATATTCTGGAAAATTAACGGCCGTAAAATTTCTATGATACTCTCTCTCTCTCTCTCTCTCTCTCTCTCTCTCTATATATATATATATATATATATATATATATATATATATATATATATATATATATATATATATATATATATATATATATATATACAGGGGTGCACATAAGGATTTTTTTACCTTCGCCAATTTGGCGAAAGACGTTCAGCTCACCTTCGCCAAATCAAATTCACCTTCGCCAAAATAACTCTCTTACTAAAACTGTAACTTAATTTGTTCATTGCATATAAACTATACATCTTTTTAACTATATTGTCCAGTTTATGTCTTTATAGAGCTGCATTGGTAGTTACTCAGTCCTGACCGTAGCTTTCATCTAAAGCGTTTAACTTTTCATCAATTTGATGATAAAAAAATTCACGTTCGCCAAATTGGCGAGGGTGAATCTGTTCACCTTCGCCAAATGGATTTCACCTTCGCCATGGCGAATTGCGAAGGTCTTATGTGCACCCCGGTATATATATATATATATATATATATATATATATATATATATATATATATATATAAATGAGACGCAGCGTCGGAAGTCTGTTCATCTACGCGAACCACAATAGCTCACGTGTAACCGTGTAACTTGACCATTGATTAGAATGTGGCTGTGATATTTGTGACTTCCTTGATGTCTACAGGTAACTGACCCATCTGGCGGAAAATCTGTACCTAATGCATACGCAGTGGGAAAACATTCTGTTCACTGGCATGGAAACCCCAATATGTCTTAAAGAATAGATACATACTAAATACAGACACGCGGAATGAGCAAAAACTGAGGACACTAGCCCAGCTCCACAACCGTCAGCTGGGTCAATAAAATGTGTTGTAGCACATATAATCTACAGCTGTTGGGTAAAATAAATCACAATTAGATGTGCATTCGGACCCCTGAGGTAAGAACACCATAAGGACCAATTGGATCGGTCTTAATGCAGAAGTGGTCCTATTTTTGAGGCCTTCTTATTAGGAGTGTGAATGAGAACGAAACCGCACAAAAGCGGTCTTTATTGGGAGGAAGGCCGGCTATCGACATCAACAACATTTGTATCTAGTATGGCTACACTCCCTCCTCCTCACCTCTCCCCCCCCCCCTGCCCCTGCAAAGATAGGTGGAAAATTAACCGCCCATGGAAATCACCCAGAAAGGGCGTACGCATACTTTTCAATGATGTCCCTTTCCTTCCTCCTTGTACAGAAATGGTGCAGCTCATTCACTATAATATCAGGGTACACAAAGCACTGACTCCCTACCCCCCCCCCCGCCCCACCCCACCTACAGCGCACGTACTGGATAGCCCCCTTGCACGGCTTGTGTATTCCCTTCGTGTTACAGCTTAAAGGATATCTGACTCGAGCTGAGGAAATGCCTCGGTAAACACATGAACCGATCCAAACTAGCATATACTGGTTGTGTACCTAATAAAAAAACGTGAGACACCTCGGCGTGATCTGTTCATGCATGTGCTTTTTTTTTCAAAAAAGAAAACGCAACTACAGAAATTCCTCCTCATAACGAACTACTGCCGGACCCGCTGTGACATCGATTATACATTAATGTCACCTATAACGAGACGTGAACTTCACAACTTCACAACACTTTCTAAGAAAATGGCGTTCACCAATTACAGGTTGATCAGTTAAGTATAGATGTTCACTAACAAAGATTTACTGTACCGCTATAAGTGTGTGATCACTTTAAATATATGGTGACTCAAAACTGAAGTTAACAGTAAGTGACATTATTCTTCATGCACTGATTGGGAAGTATGACCTCGTTCTAACGACAGCGGTGATAACGACAGAGCGTCAACAACACAGTAATTCCATTCTATTACACAATTTTCTTTTTCTAATGTCTGAGCATAGAGAAATGCGTGTGTTGGTTTTATAAAAACGGCGCATGGATGCAACTTCTGTACTGGTCATTCTAAATACACCCAATGTTTATATAAATTTTCAGCTTCAGTTACCAATGATCTCGGTGAGGGTCGGGGGAGGGGGGAGGGGGGGGGAGTGGAATGCCGTGTCAGAGAGTCGGGAAATAAGTAGCAAAGATATATGTGTTCTGTTTTCTAGGTTTCGGACTGGCAAAAAACGTTTCTTACAAACGTTTCGAAATCTGAAACAGGAATGTCCAAAAACATTGTGACCAGCCGAACCTAGTGAATCAAGTATCAATAGGCTTGCATGGTAGCCAAAAAGCGGCACTCAGATTTTAAAAACCATCAAAAATGTTAATAGCCCGGTAGGTAGTAACGCCTGCTACCTTCATTTAAAATTTCAAGACAATAAGATTATTTTCCTGAAATTAGTTACAATTTTCGCCAATATTTCCGCCAATTTTTGTCGAATCGCCAAAAAAGGAATAGCCAGGTGGACGCCTACGCGCCCTACCTTTCATCGACATTTGAGAATGTTTTTATGAAAACCCCAGTTGATATATTTTACAGCAAATTGGTTTTGGCGAATATTTCCGCGAATTTCTGGCCAAACAAGAATGTCCAGGGAAATTTTGAAAATTGACAACCGAAAAATTTCAAATGAACCCATTTAGCCAATTTTTGGCGGATCGCCAATTCTTTTTTTTTTTTTAAGAGAGGCCTACCTAGAAAACATTCGTGCAAAATTTGAGCGAAATCCGATCAAAACTGAAGGAGAAGAAGCATTTTAAGTAAAAGTTTACACACTTACATACGTACATACATACATACAGACGACGGATACGTCTCTCTATGGATGGGATAAGACCAGCCCGACATAGCTGGCTGGTCTAAAAAAAGTAATAGCAAGGACGAGATACGTTTTAAAGAAATTTGGTTTATGGTCAATATTACTGCCAATTTTTGGCAAATTACAAAAAAAAAAAGAAAAAAAAAAGCAAACTGCAAAAAAAAAAAATAAATAAATAAATAAATAAATAAATAAAAGTAATAGCCAGGTAGGTACTGATGTCCGCTACCATCAACCAAAATTTTAAGACATTTAGGCTAAAATCCTACGAGCAGATACAATTTTTTAACTTAAAAGCGTACATACGCACATACTTTCAATGACTGCTATAGCCCTTGCTTCTGTAGAAGCTGAGGTTAAAAAATGCCCCTTCACCGATTAGGCCAATTTTCGGTGGCTCGCCAAAAAAAAAGTCTTTTTTTCAGACAAGCCTTCCTAATTAACAATGCTCTGAAAAGTTGAAAACTTTACAATTAAAATGGTGGGAGAAGACGCATTTTGAATATTGGCTACGAAAAACTTAAAATGGACCTCATTTCCCAATTTTGGCACAGTGACAAAAAAAGTAACTTTTTAAGACAGGCCTACCTACAGAACATTCGTACAAAATTTGAAAGAATATGATCGAAATTGAGCGAAAAGAAGCATTGTAAGTTTACATACGTACACATGTACACAATACATACAGAGGACGGATACGACCTCTACTGATGTGATTAGGCTGGCCCGCCGAATTCGCTCGTCTAATTAGTGAATCAGGTTCATCTGATTATATACATATGTATATATATATATATATATTTTTTTTTCTTTTGGGGGGGGGGGGGGACTAACTGTTCGGATATGACGATAGATGCTTTCGTCCGAGCCGTATTTTACTCTCTCTCTCTCTCTCTCTCTCTCTCTCTCTCTCTCTCTCTCTCTCTCTCTCTCTCTCTCTCTGTGCATGTGTGTATGTGTCTTCTTTTTGATGAAGGCCAGCGCTCTTAGAAAGAAAAGTGGTACAGTAAAACCCCGGATATGGACACCCCTGAATTATGGACAGCATTTTTTCAGTCTGTTTTAAAACGCCATAGAGTTCTGTTATATCCAGACCCCTCTATTGTGGACACCCCTCTATTCAGAATTAGGGACACCCTTTTATCCCGTAAGTACGCTTACAAATTTAAAACTATGGAATGCCGTTTTAACATTTAATGCTTATTTTTGATATCAAAATATCTTTAGAGATATCAATAAATCAATGTAGATCTCATTAATTTATATTTTGCTATCGATAATTGAATTTTAGATGGCAAAAAGTTATTTTTGAGATCAAAAAATCAATTTTACAAACCTAAAAATCTTACGGGAGACACACATTCACATAAAATATAACGAATCGTCACTTAAATTTTGGAGATGAAAATTTGAATTATTGAGATCAATAATAAGAACACAATTTTTGATCTCAAGAATTGCTTCTTTTCTGTACAGTAAAAAATTAAAATAAAGATTCTATGGAATGCCGTTTTCACATTTATTAGGGAATTATTGATATCAAAAATTAATTTTTGATCTCAAAAATTGATTTTTTGATATCAAGAATTAATTTTTGATCTCAGAAAATCCATATTTTGATATCAAGAATTAATTTTTGCTATCTGCAATTGTATTTTTGATACCTCTAAATGTATTCTTGATCTCAAAAAATAATTTTTGATATCAATAAATATTTAGAGATATCAAGATATATTTATTGATATCAAAAGTGCTTTAATGATATCTAAAATTGATTTTTTTGTGATCAAAAATTCAATTCTTGAGAGCAAAAATGAAATATTTGAGAGCAAAATAACAACTTTGAGCTCAGTAGTTCATTTTCCTTTATATTGATATCAAGAATTTATTTCAGATATCATTATTTCAGAATGGAACTATTTTAATTTGTATTTTGAGATCGGAAAATGATTTTTTGATCTCAAAAATTGATTTTTGATATCAAAATATCAGTCTATTTGTTTAGATAAAAAATTCAGAAGCACACATCTGTAAATTAATAATGACTGTTTCTTGTATGCAGAATCTTTGTTTAAATTTTTTACTGTACAAAAAGGAAGCAATTCTTGATATCAAAAATTGTCTTGTTATTATTGATCTCAATAATTCAAGTTTTCGTCTCCAAAATTTAATTGACGATTCGTTAAATTTTATGTAAATGTGTATCTCCTTTAAGATTTTTTAAGTTTGTAAATTTTATTTTTTGATCTCAAAAATAAATTGTTGCCATCTAAAATTCAATTATTGACAGCAAAATATAAATTATTGAGATCTACATTTATTTCTTGATATCCTTAATTATATTTTGATATCAAAAATAAGCATTAAATATTAAAACGGCATTCCATAAGATTCTGTATACAAGGACAACCATTATTATTTACAGATGCGTGTTTCTGAATTTTTTATTTAAAAAAAAAGACTTGATATTTTGATATCAAGAATCAGTTTTTGAAATCAAAAAATCGTTTACAGATTTCAAAATACAAATTAGAAAAGTATCAGTCTGAAATAATGATATCTGAAATAAATTCTTGATATCAATATATAGAAAATCAATTATTGAGCTCAAAATTGATATTTTGCTCTCAAATATTTCATTTTTGCTATCAAGAATTGAATTTTTGATATAAAAAAATCAATTTTAGATATCATTAAATCACTTTTGATATCATTAAATATTTCTTGATATCTCTAAATATTTATTGATATCAAAAATTATTTTTTGAGATCAAGAATACATTTAGAGATATCAAAAATACAATTACAGATAGCAAAAATAAATTCTTGATATCAAAATATGGATTTACTGAGATAAAAAATTAATTCTTGATATCAAAAAAAAAAATTTTTCGAGATCAAAAATTAATTCTTGATATCAATAATTCACTAATAAATGTGAAAACGGCATTCCATTTAAAACAACCCCTCTATTGTGGACAGTCAAATTACTGTCCATATATTTTGTACGTCATGTAAACAGCCCCTATCAGCTTGTTACTCGGCAGTGTTTGTATTACAAAAATGTGTGCTTAAGAGAGAAGCTTTGTTTGTTTGTTTTTTTTTTTTTTGCGCTATTGTTATCTGTACTTATTGAGTACATTATATTGAACACAGTGCATGTAAAGACAGTAGGGCTTATTGCAAAAAATGTGTGCTTAAGAGAGAAGCTTTATACGACTATTCCCTATTGACATGTGCTCCGTCTTTTAAAATGCGTATAAAAGAACAACTAATTCATTGTCTTTATACTCAGGTAAGATGTTATACAAGGTGTTAAGTCTGAATATCGGTGGTGTGAAAAGAAAGCGGAACGAACTTTCGCTATCTGATAAAGTTAAAATAATCAAAGCTAGTGATGGAAAAAAAGTGTAAGGAATAAAGCCAAAGATTTTAGTTGTAGTTTTCAGATGGAACAGGACCTCGAAATTAGGGACACCCCGCCATTAGGGACAAAATTATTCAGTCACTTGTTGTCCCTAATAGCGGGGTTTCACTGTATTTTTGCACTAAATATGACGACCAGTTACGCACAGCAGGATTCCGCACTCTCCTAGCATTGCTAACCATACGAAAGCCTCGAACAGTAATTGCAAAGAATATACAAAAATTGATGCAGTCATACTATTTGGGTTAATTCTTTCATATCCAAAACTTTTCAATCCCATATATATAAAGGTACTGAGCTAATACTGGTCTGCTCTAAGTCGAAATGGAAAGCGATAAATTGGGCCCTTATACCTAAAGACTTCCTTTATAATAGACAGAGTTAGTTGTGTGCTACCCTCATGGTTAACATTTATAAACGCGCAAAGAATCAACCAATATCTTAAACACTTACAACTTTTTGCTTGGACGTAATATATACATATGTATATCTTTGCTAGGCACTTACCGATGTGGTAAACAGCATGATTTCCCTACATGCTATTCATATGGTGATCTTTTGGTATGTATGCATGTTTCACATGTTAACAGTTGTGATGTAAAGTGAACCCACTGATATCCCCTACACGACACATGACAACCACATGGCTATCTATCGCATGCTTGTTACTTCATGGGGACTTTTAACAGGTGCTGTCCTTGCTTACCAAATATGGTCACCATATATAACATCCCTGTGGTTATAATAGAAACAATTTGCGTGGTTTCTATGCGGTGACCGCATCTGTACGTAAACACATGTACATAACTGTATTTCCCAAACTTTTTTGTAGACTATTCATAATTTTCAAACTTTACATTTCGCGTTGAACACTAAGCGCACCCTCGCTAAATATTTATACACCAATAGCTTCCCTGTTGTCTTTGTTATATAGCACATGTACCTTGACTACATTCACTCACACACACACAAGAAACACACAGAAACGCTGCTAAATTAGAAACATTATTCCTAAATAAAAACTAGCCATATTTTTATAAAATGGATAACACTTTCATCAGAGTGAACATAATCATCATTATTTGCGTTTTGGTGTTTAAAGTAAATGGGTATACGGTTGAGAAAGAGAAAGATCGAGGTGTTAACACGATCACCTGCAACAGCGCTGACTTAAGGAACTGGACGGAAAATGATTGCTGGTGCTTAGGTGACAACGCAACAATGTGTATTCTACAGACCAACGGTGGCATGGAGTGGAATTTGAACATCATGAAATTGCACAATTATACGAAAATGGAATACATGGTGTTTGTACTCAATAATTCCTGGATGGGGCATTTCCCGGTAATCGAACAATATCCCCTGGATTTACGATCCCTGAAAGAGTTCACTGAATTGCGAGATCTGCGAATCACGCCCAGTGTGTACCAGACTCATTCCGTCCCGCTCCTCTTCCATCGCTCGACATTTACAGGGTGTCACAAAATTGAGGAGCTGCACATAAACATCCCAGTACAAGACACAGATCAGCTTTACTGGATGATCCAACCACTGACGAAGCTTAGAGTTCTTAATTTCAATAACTTACGGGGCATTAGCTACCGAAATATGAATAAGACAATGAAGGGACTGACGCGCAATATTGAAAAAGTATGGCTGAGTCATTTCCAAACTATTGGACAAACTGAGTATCTGACGGTATTTATTACTCATCAGTTTTTTGTTGGTACCTTTGAAAAGCTTGTTGAAGTCGATCTGAGTAACAACGGCTTCGCGCTGATATACACGGGGTGGTTTAAATCCACGCCGAACCTTCTGTACTTGGATATGTCACACAATGGCCTGACCTTCAGTACCAACACGCCATTTTTAATCGAAACACTCATGCATCCTTCCATCCAAGTACTGAACATGAGCCATCAGGGATTCTACGACCCGCTCAATCGAAATACAAATATGCGATTTCTTTACGCACCAGCGAATTTAAAAGATACCCAAAAAGAAACCCAAAAACCAAACGAGAAGTTTGGGGTTATTTCTCACGAAATAATTACCTGTTTGAACAAAGTCACACACGGCAACATAAGTAACTTATTTGGGAATGACACCACCACTTTTTGCGCAGCTCTTCGAAACTGCACTTTTCCAAGTTGGAAATACTTTTCATGTGATTATCTTCCCACATTAAATGAGTTAATAGACTCGGACTGTGAAATGTGGCTGAAGATACCACTCGGTGGAAATATGACGGAATTTTATTACGCCAATAATTTCTTAGATCCGATCTCCCACACTGGTATTGTGCTCCACGGAACAATATGCTTTACGGAAAACAAACTTCGCAAAGTGGATTTTTCTAACAATTATTTTTGGGCAAATAGCGCTAAGATAGCCGAAAGCGTCAGCAGGATTACACAAGTTGTCGGGTTACGAAACATTAAGGAGCTGAATGTAGATCAAAATGATTTCGTCCTCAACATGACAGCCGCCGCCGTCAACTTCCCCGATCTGACTACTCTGCAAATGTCAAAGAACTTCGCCCAGATACCAGCTGGAGTATCGCTCTGCCGAGACAAGGACATCCACAGCCTGATCGAGCTCGACCTCAGCCAGAACAATCTGACCTTGAAAGAAACATGGCAGGTCATTGAAAACTGTGCAAACCTCTCACGTCTTAACCTTGCTGGGAATAACATTGACTCGTCGCTCTTTATTAGTCTTGTAGGCGCCAGCAAACTGTCGTACATCGATCTGAGCTCGAACAACATAGAGACATTAAACACACGATTCCTGTCTGAGCTCGATGGCCTTCAAAATCTAACAATTAACATTTCTAACAACCCACTCACTTGTGTCTGTTCAGACGCGTCTCTTGCCTTCATAAAATGGGTGGCAGATCATTCAAGGAAGATTACTATAGCAGACATTGACAAGCTTTTATGTGTTGGCAGTCACGGACTGCGGTCGCTCCAGTCCGTCGACTACATGGCGTTGTGGCGAGAATGTCGCCACATCGTCCCGATCGTCGCCAGTGTCGTGTCGTCACTGGGTGTCGTGCTTGCAGCATTACTCATAACCTTAATCGTGCACATGCGCTTTCGCATCAAATATAAGTTGTTTACATTTGACCAATGGCTTAAACGAATATTTGCCACCGAACAAGACCAGGAAACGAACCAGACACCCTACGTCTATGACGCATTCGTGTCTTACAGCTCTGAGGACAGATTCTGGGTGCATGACGTCCTGATGAAAACTCTTGAAGAGAAGTACGGTTTTAAACTGGTCATTCACTATCGCGATTTTCCCCTGGGTCGCAACGTTCAAAACGCTATTGACGATGGCCTAACCAAAAGCCGTGAATTTATTTTGGTAGTCACCAAGAATTTCCTAGAAAGTTACTGGTGCCAAACAGAGATGGAAGAAGCCTACCGAGAATCCCTCCGACGTCATTCCCACCTGGCAGTCATTGTTCTGGGCGAGGTTCCCACAGAAATCGACAATCCGACGGCAAACAGAATCCTCGATCAGCACAACTACCTGCAGTGGAAGCTAAAGGAACAGGAGTCGGATTCCACGCACCGCCGGAAGCTCTTCTGGACAAAGCTGGTCCACCATCTGTACGGCAATGCCGACACGTGTTGTAGCTGTTGCTGTGCATTTAGACCAAGAGATCTCCATTCCAGTGACGTCAGGGACTTTACGGAGAACGAGAGCGACCCCCTCATACAAGTAGCCAGCCAACAATACGGCTCAGTTTCAAATTCTGTGGAAAGATAAATAAACATATTTCTTATTTCACAAACAAGAAAAATGTTGGACGGTTACAATCTCACAAAAGGTAACTACAGTTTGTTTCATACTAGAATGACGCAGATTTGGAGCCATAACTTTGATCTTGAGATTTGAATATGTAATGTTTCTTTCTTTGTTTGATTTTCGAAGTCCTGTTCAACAAATGGGATGACTTTATTAGGACGCCCTTGTAAAAGAAAAAGTGGGGAAAATTCGGAAGGATAAGGAAATCGTAAAAGAAGAGCTAGAAAGGACCCACTTATGATTTTTTTTGAGTTGTAAGTGACCTATTTGTATTACACGTTTTCACTGATGCAAGATGTAAGCGTCATACTTTTTTCATGGAAACAGTTTAATAACGAGAATGTCCGGGGACATTTCTGAAAAACTTGATCCCTAAAACATCCAAAAGGCGGCATGAGGCCAATTTTTAGGAGCTGCGTAAGCAAAAAAATAAAAAAATAAAAAAAAAGAATTAAGCCAATTTGTAGTAGATCGCTCAAAAAAAGTAATTTATCAAGACAGAACCACCTTGGGAACAATCGTAAAAAATCATAGAAAATGGGAAAGAAATGCTATTTAAATTGTAGGAGAAGTAGCATTTTGAGATTTGGCTAACGAAAAATTTAAAATGCCCCCTCCCCAACATTTAACCAAATTTTGGTGGATCGCCCAAAAAGTAACTTTTCAAAAGAGGACAGGCCAGTGAACATCAGTGCAAATTATGAAGGCAATCTAATCAATATTGTGAAAGAATTGCATAATTGTAAACTAAAAAAATCTGTAAATTGTAAAATAAAAAAAAGTTATCCGCTTCCCTCCTTTGACGAATTTCTGGCCGATCGTCAAAATATTGAAGACAGGAATACCCAGTTAATATTCATATAAAAGTTGAAAGGAACGGATCCAAATTGTGGGAGTAGAAGGATTTTATAATCCCCCTTCCCCATAAAAATATAAAATAAATAAATAAATAAAATGCCCTCCCTCCCCCATTAAGCCAATTTTCTTTTGGATCGCCAAAAAAAGTAACTTTCCACGAGAAAAACCCTAATGAATACTTGTGCAAAATTTGAATTTAATCCGAAAAAAATTGTTGAAGAAGCATTTTGAAAATTGGCTACCAAAAAATTATAAATGATCTCCATTTTAACCAGTTTTTCATAGTAACATTTATGCAAAATCTCAAGATAATCCGATCAAAAGTGTGGCAGAAACAGCATTTTAAAAACTGGCAAAGAAAATTTTAAATAGCCCCACATTTGGCGGTTAGCCAAAAAAAGTAAACTTTCAAGAGAGGCCTATCTAAAGAATATTCGTACAAAATTTGAAAGGAATCCGATCAAAACTGAGGGAAATGAAGCATTTTAAGTAAAAGTTTACATACGCACACACGTGCATACACCTATAAAGAAGATGGATACGCCCTCTATTGATGTATTGATGGGAAAGGACTACAATGGAGATAAAACTGGCTAGCTTACAGTCATTCCTACAGCAATAACACCTATCCAGACAAATATGATATGAATAACTGCGACGCCTATCAATTCATGACATCAAAATTCACGCACACACGGCCTTGTTTTCCTGTCTTTCAATATCAAAAATGACACCCTGCACAGTACTGATAGTGTGTCCTTACAATGGTCAGTAAATGTATAAACAAGTGCTGGCATTCTTTTTATTTCCTCTTTTTTTGTATAGATATATTCTCTAGTAAATTTGTTACTCTTTTTTTTTTCTTTTTTCTTTTTTTTTTTTTTTTTTAGAGGAGGGGAGGGGGGATGTTGGGGGGGGGGGGGCAGCTACTCCAAGACGTTTTCTGTTGGTTATTAGGATCCGAAAACCCTCACTTTGTTTTCTGCATTCTGCATTCGTACTCGTCTTTCCAGTTCATGCAAAACAGGCTTCGGGACGGACTTTCAGACCCGTCCATTGGCGTGTATTGGTTTATCATTGTGTATGGGGTTTTAAACTCATTTTATCATTTAGGTAGCTTCGCTTAAAAGCAATGCGAAGAAACCCTCTATAAACAGCTCTCTCTATAACCATTAAAAAATCCCCTCGCTACATATCAAGTTTCCCGGCTGCTAATGTTAGAAACCTTAAGCTTCGCTCTAAAACAAGTCTGCTGCAAGAAATAAATAGGTTATATACAAGTTGTAAACGCCACATTTGGCTTGAATATATGGTGTCAACGCTTATTTCCTAACTGATCATTTATTGTCAATTTAGGTTGTAAATATTATTGTTTTAAGTACTAAGAAAACAAATTATTAATCTCGCGGAGACAGGGGTCTCAAAGAATGTCAACAACAGAGATTAACTCAGGTATTAAGTTATTAGAGTCTCACTATAACGACTTTATCGGGTTTATTTTGTAATTATCGAAATGGTAACAATGTTCAAATAACTTACAGAACAGTTAAGTGAAGGAAATAAAAAAGGAAATAAAGATCACTGTGGTGCTGTAAGGAAATATGAAAAAAAAAATAGATAAAAAGTTGCAGAGTTGGAGATATTAATGTTCATAAAATGCGGTAAGAATTAGGACAATACAGTCAGTTCATTTGTTCATTGTGGCTCCCGAGTTTTCGCAAGTTTATTGGAGTTTTCATTCGACATGGCTTTATTAATGAAATCATCACTAATGAAAGTCAGTTCAATAGTAAATTGTCTTGAAATACCTAAATTATCTTGTACTGGTTTGAAACAGATACACGTCAAGAATATTTCCGGTTTTGAGCAATTTTTTATAGTTATTTTATTGCTGTACCGGTAATTTGTCCATAACTCTGTTGTTTTTCACTAAATCGTTATGTACTGCCATTGTTACATATGCATTACGTCGTATAAAAGCCAACAAAAATAGAACAAGAATGTCCAGGACATTGCGCCCAGCCTGGGCAATTTTCAATGTACCTCACATTAATTTTGTCATAATTCACCATGTTAATTGTTGTAAAACATAATAGTTTTATATGTATTGTAAATAAACTCCCCCGCTGTTTGATTGCTTTTTTTTTTCTTTTGTTTGTTTTTTTTCCATGTCAAGCTTGGTTACGTTTATCTACAAAGATGGGTTCATTTAATCAGGGATTTTTTTTTGCTCGCTTACGACACGCAGTGTTACAAAAAAATGCGTCCCTGGTAAACTCAATGCGTCCCGGAGGCAAACAGTGCGTCCTACGCATTAATCTGTCTGCACTCCGCGGACACAGTGTTAAAAATGCGTCCCTGGTAAAGTCAGTGCCTCCGACGCAGTAATCTATATGCACTCTGCGGACGCAGTGTTAAAACATAGGCATCGGAGATGCAGAGCTCTCAGCTAATAGCGGTTACATCACTGTGGTCCAGTTACTCTTTTAAAATAAGGCCCAAACAAAAACAATATACAAGGTGCAACGGATGGAGCGACGGGCGGGTCCTTGCACATTTACACTATACATACTTTCTTCCTGTTAGGCTTGGTTAAGATCCGATGAATAGTTTTTGAGATATCGCCCGTACAAGAAAAAGTTTAAGGTGCGACGGGCTGACAGACGAACTGACATGGGACAAATTGAACCCCCCGTTGCACATCTACACTATATATACTTCCTTCCTCTAAGGTTTGGTGACGATCCGATGAATACTTTTTGAGATATCGCCCGGAAAAGAAAAAGTTTAAAGTGCGACGGAAGGACAGACGGGATAACAATTGATAAATTGAACCCCCTGTTGCACATCTACACTATATATTACTTTCTTCCTGTAAGGTTTTGTGAAGCTCCGATAAATATATCTTGAGATATGGCCCGGACAAAAAAAAGTTTACGGACAGACAGACGCACGGACGGACAGACAGACAGACCAATAGCAATAGCCTTCAGCCAATATTGGCTGAGGACTAAAAATGCGTCCCTGGTAAAGTCAGTGCGTCAGACGCATTGATCTGTATGCACTATTTTTTTTTCAAACTTACGGACACAAAAAAGAAATGCACAGTGCTCGTTCTATAAAAGAAAACGACTGCGATAAATGTCCCCACTCTCCAATGTGTGACGCACTATTTTAGAGAAGTAGCGCTATAATTTTAACATGCTTTTCTCACGACAACAAAAATTATGACGCAGCTCCCGATAAAATGATCCGTCCAGGTTGACGCAGTCGCGCAAAAGCAATGCGTTCCTGAGAAAATCGATACGTTCAAGACACAGGACGCACACCAAAAAAATTCCTGTTCAATAGCGAAAGCCCTGGGACCCCTGCTTTTCCAAAAATAAAAATACAAACTTGTGCCACAGTTTAATCCACGGTCAACAATTTGTTTGCAAACTCAGTAACGCGCAGCTAAGTTTTAAGAAGATTCCACAATTTTAAGAAGATTGGCAATTTTTGGCCAATCGCCATAGAAAGTAATTTTCTGGTAGACGGTTACGTAGGAAACATTCGTGCATAGTATTGAAAAGGTTCAAGCAAAACTCTAGGAGCCTTAGCATTTTGAAATATGGGTAACAGAATAAGTGCCGAAATGAAAACCAAAAAATCGAAAAAGTTTTGTCATTTTGGTCATTTTTGGCGAATCGTGAAAACAAGAATGTCCAGGGACATTGAAACCAGCCGAGCCAAAGCAGGGAGAGTGAACCACTTTGCCATCTCATTGTTGCTTACAAAATCATACATTCAGCTGTTTTATAAATAAAATATGACTGCATCAAAGATATTTTTCGATAAAATGGACCCCTGTCTGAATATATTACCCTCCTTCCCATCCCCAACAACACAATTGGTCAAAATCTAGTTAATATAATCACTAGACTGGAATTTTATTTATTTTGAAATGGAGATACTTGTGTTAATGGTCACTTGTCGTTCTATTTTATTGCAAAGTCAAAATGACAGGAATTCACTACGACAAACGCACCTCCAAACTGTTATATTTTTATAGATCACATTTACTAAGCAATGAAGGGAGATATACCTTTCTTTCTCCTTATGGCTATTAATTGTGACCCGTCACTCAAACACAACTGACTTCAAGGATCATGCCGGATGAAACTTTTCGTGAAGGGGAGTGAAGGGAGAGGTTTAAAGTTCTGGCACCCTGAGTTTCAGAAACCCCAAAACTTAAGTGTTTTTTTTAATTTAGTGGGGGGTGGGGGGGGGGGGTCGCGTCCCCTAAACCTCTCCCCCCCCCCTTGGATCCGCCACTGAGAAAGAATTTGTCTGTGCAGCGTCTCTTGTGTAATCGGCCCTTTTTGCACACACAACTATTGATCGACTCCAAAGGCTTAGCATACATAGGAACTATAATGCTAAAACAGGTCATAGGGAAATCACAGGCTTCTGTTTACACTGCATTAAGACACGCATACACAACACGGCTTTTCCTACACTTTCAATCCGGTCAAAAGTAACTCTGTTCGTGTATATATACCAAAATATACAAATTTCTGACAATTTTCAAAGTCCCGTCATTATGGCTCTTTTCGGCTGATAGCGAGAAAAGTAATTTTCCCGGACAGGACCATAAACAGATTCTACAAGTGTAATACAAAGAAGATGCAATCAAAACCATAGGAGGACATGCATTTTGAAAAAAAAGTTTCCAAAAATTTTTAAAACTGCCGTTATTTCGGCGAATCGCAAAAAAAAAAAAAAAAAAAAAAAAAAAAAAAAAAAGCAAATTTACGGTAGAGGACGATCTAGAGATTCTACAAGTGTAATATTAAGAAGATAAAACCAATACTGTAGGAGGGGATGCATTTCAAATTCCGAGTTTTTTTGCTATCATTTATGCCAATTTCTGACAATTTTCAAAGTCCGTTCATTTCGACTTTTTTTCGGCCGATCGTAAAAAAAAGTAATTTTCCGGTAGAGGACCACCTAGGGATTGTACGTGATTAGATGCATTTAAAAAAAAAGTTTATCAAAATTTTCAAAGTCCCGTTATCTTGGCCTATTTCCGCCGATCGCGAAAAAAAGTACGTTTCCGGTAGAGGACCACCTAGAGTATTTATATGTGTAATATCAAGAAGATTCAACCAAAACTGTAGGAGGAGATGCATTTTGAAAAAAAAGTTCACTAAAGTCCCGTCATTTGGTCAATTTTGGTCAAATGCCAAAAACTGGTTTATGGCTGGGGAGGGACTTACCTAAGGAACAATCGTGTGTAATATCAAAAAACTCTCCCTGGTAGTTTTCGAGACAACATTGTCTAACACACACAAATACCGTCGACGGCGAAAAGTGATGGCAAAAGCCGCTGGGCTAAAAACCAGAAGGAAATGTTTCTAAAACGAATTAAAACATAAGTTAGTGTAGTAATATATACAATTATCAAATAATAATAATAATAATAATAATAATAATAATAATAATAATAATAATAATAATAATAATAATAATAATAATAATAATAATAGCCGAAACTGCACACCAACATCAGTGTACTTGAACATGTCAAGCACTTACTAGCCACTCACTGCAGTTGTTTTTGTAAACAAAAAGAAATGTTTCCTCAAACAGCCCTCAACACCAACCACCCCCTCCCCATCCACTACCTCCTTTCCACCCCTTGCCCCTCCGTCGGTTTACCAAATTTTATTTAACAATTTTTACTATTTCAGAATTATATATTCGATGTGCCCAGAAGATGGGTTGCGTAACACCTTTATCCCATTTCTAAATAAAACTGGGGAAGGGGTCTGGGTAAAGGTAGGAAACCTGAATTTGGCCTATGTTAATCTTCAATTTCTATATTAGCCTAGGTACAGGTGAAGCAATGTGAAATGTGTCCACTATAAACGGAGCTTGTACTGCACGTCATATTTTTTATCCTGGCCGAGAATGCGGTCGGTGCAAACAGGTTTTACTGTACGTTCTTTTAATTCTAGCCTGGAAGGTGGTCCCTAGACGTCTCACTATACGTCTTTTGTTTTGTTTTTTTTTGGGTCTGCGAGGGCACTAAAAATGTTTTACTGTATGTCTTTTTATCCAGGTCTGTAAGGCGGTCGCTACATTCACAAATCCCCTTCTTCATTTGTGATTGTTTTTCTGCACACAACACTAACTCGAATCCGCGACACTTCGCCGCTGACAGCTCGCCGCTGGACATCTCGCCGCTCAGTGAAATAGTGGACATTTCGCCATTCTATGTTTTTTCGTATATTATTGTGGTTTCTTTAAGTACATTATTTTTATTTTGCCATTTTCTTTATTTATTGTGTGTTTATTGTAGAATATTTCTATTCAAGTTGTATGGAAAATTACACAAAAAGAAAGACTTAATAATAACAAAACAAGTCAATATTTTATTTCGCATTTCTCACACAAGCTACTGGTGCAAAAGCAGCATGCACAATATTACCCAAAAATGTTAATCTATTACATGTTACATCCAAATAACTCATACCGACTGCTTTTCATGTAATTCAGAATTACACACAATACGTGCAGTTCGGTCTTTGCCTTGAACTTCATCGCCAGACGGTTCGTGGCTGTGGTCATGCAGATTTTTGGGTCCCTCACCGGAAGTAATGACGGCCCCCGGCACCTTGTTCCTCTTCGGACACATCTCCTATGGATTTCTCCATTTTTGTGTCTCGTTGTTTGTATACATGTATTCATCTAAGCACAACTTTGGCTTGTCGCGAATACTGATACGGATTCAGCTCAGTTGATCCCGTTATACAGCAAATGATAAGATGTGGATTCATATTTGTATCAGACAAAAATAAGCCTCGACGCCATTTGTTCCAAATACCTTTTAAGAAATTAACGTTTTAAGAAATTAAAATGCATTTTTATGTGTTATTGAAGTTTAACCTAAGCAATGCTGGCAATGTTCATATGCCAAGTACACATGTACTTCGTGGCTTGGGCGGCTCATCCTGGTGCTATGTCCTTGTCTGAGACCGTTGCCGCTTGCCCTGAGGTGCCGGTCGATTAATTTGCTTGCCTCCTGCTGTTGACTTTCCACTCTGTTGGCGTATGGCCTGTTGCATGAACTTGTCTTTTAGGTAATCGTTGAATTCATTTGTCAGGCGCGCCATGGCGTTGGTTGGAAACAGCTCCGTTTGCCCCGCGACGGGTTGGCCTCGCAGCGCCACGGTGTCTTCCACTGGCAACAGGGAGTGGTGGAGTAATACATCTCGTCGTAATCCGACCATTCCCATCACTGTTTCCTACTCTAGATAAGCAGTGTTGCATAAGGCGCGTACGAGAGAGTGAATAAGATTTCCCACAATCGTGATATTAGCTATAGCTTGCATGACAATGTCTCGCAGCGCCACTGGGGTAACGTCTTGGAAAGATGAAATGTTCAGCGAGCGACGGGTCCATTCCTCAAATTCCTGGTTGTTTGTGTCCACCAATGGCACATCTTTGCCTTGTGGTCTCGCTGACTCTATGGCAGGTGTTGTTCCAGTGGCTGCAGTGCTGTCATAGGTAGGAACTGGTCGTTGGTAACGTAAGGCTCTGTCTTTACGTCAAGCAAACGACATGTATAAATCCTATAATAGGCATGTTTGCGTTGCAAAGTTTTCTCGGCGTGATCTTCCGTTTTCGAGTTGAAAATTTGTTTTACACAATCCGCCGTAAGTTGGGCCAACCTAGAGGGGCGGGGCTCGACCTCCCTGTGACGCGAACCGGAGGTGGCGTTGCGTGAAAGTAGACTGCAGTGGTTCCAGTTGAGCTTCGCTTTTGTCACGAGCTCTGCAGAAATCGGGCGGTTGCAGTGACATTTATTTCGCTATAACAAAATACACGTTGGTCGTAGGAAACTTGCTTGTTATGACAAAGAGAAGCCAACTGTTCTGCAGAATCCCGGAATGACATGTTGAATCGTATATTCTGCTAAGAGTGCGATAAAATAAAAATCATCCCCGGGTATTACCCCGTTACTGCAGTCTGAAATCCAGCATCTGATACCTGCAGTAAGTTTCAGCGTGCAGCGAGGTATTACCACAATTGGTGTATTCTTAAGATTCCCCCACCGCACAGGCAGAGATGATAATGATGATGGTGCTCGTGATAATGATGATGATGATGATGATGATGATGATGATGATGATGATGATGATGATGATGATGACACCATATATTGTGCTGCGAGTTCGATAAAAAATCATCCCAGGGTATTCCCCCTCACTTCGGCCTGAAAGTCCAGCATGAGATACCTTTCACATACGTTTCAGGGTGCAGGGAAACTTATTTCGTCACGACATAACCTGCTGGTCGCGCGAAAGTGGCTTGTCGTGACGAAAGAAGAAATGCTCTGCAAAACTCGAGAGGTTGCAGTGACACTTATTTCGTCATGACAAAACACCCGGTGGTCGTGTGAAACTTGCTTACCATGACAAACATAAGCTTCAGTCGAAACAATGTTTGTTTCGTCATGACGAACCCTTTGGCAGCGCGAATCTTGTTTGTCATGACAAAATAAAACAATGGTTCTGCAAAATGTCAGAATGAAGGTTATAGTCGTCTACAGTGCTCAGAGATTTAGGTGACAAAATTCAACTCAGGAATGTTCCCCTTAACTGTAGTCTGAAAATCCCTGCATTTGATCAACAGTACGTTTCAGGGTGCAACTTATTTCGTCACGCCAAAGTCCATTTGTCGCGCGAACTTTGGCATGACGAAAGAAGGAAAGTTCTGCAAAACCCGGGAGCTAATCTTCGAGTCGATCATTTACCCAAAACCTCGACTAAGCGAAAGCATTACAGGAGTGGTCAACAGCAGACTGTCCATCCTGAGTGGGGATGAGTGTGGAATTTGACATCGTACGCACACTGCCAAGTTTTGGCGCGGCGAGTAAGAAGTCAGCTGCAGTAAAAAACCACTTCCAGACTCTCCCAGAACCCGGAGCTCGGTGAGATATGCGTAAAACGAGCCAACTTAGAGCCAATGGCAGAATGTAGCTCCTAGCGAGGCAATAGCCACGAATAAGCAAACACTTGGATCCTATAGATTGTATTGTATGGTAGTGTTCTTTAGATCCCTTTCAACTGCTATGGTCATGTCAGGATACCCCTGCCTCATTATACTCCTCAGCACTAGGTACCGAACTGTGCAACAACCCCGGCAAGAAACCACAGTTTCTGGCCATCAACCGCAGCAGAAAACTTAAATTTGTAAAGTATGTAACCAATCCGATTAGAATATCCGAAATTCTGTGAAAAAAAGGAAAAGACAAATATCCTAAACACAAAGTGCTGACAAGGTTTGGGCGCAAAAATTGAATGCGAAGTCACCTCTTTTGGTGTTGTTTAACCTGATCAAATTTGGTACGAAAAATAAACAGAAACACGTGGAAGTTGTTTCATTGTTTTATTCGGTTTGCGCGCCGAAGTACATGTGTACTTCGCATATCAACATTCGCAGCATTGTTGGGTTGAATTAGCTCCAAAATACATTAAAAAGATCAGTTAGATAAATCACGTCGATTCGCGTGAAACTTAAATCTATAGCCCGCCACCGAAATTTAGAAGTGAAAATTACTTGAGAATATTCCTACATGAGTTATTCCTTTATAATCCCAGCTAATCCCCAAATCGCCACTACAATTTGGAATATAGCAATTAATGACGTTGATTCAATGGCCAGTTTAATCCCTCTAATCCATAAGCTTTCGCCGCAGTTTCAAATTGAAAATTGCTCGAGAATATTCCTACATGAGTTATTTCTTCATAATTCCAGATAATCTCTTAATCCTCAACGCAATTTGGAATAAAGTAATTACTGAGGTGCACTCAATAACCGTGTTAATCCCTATAATCTGTAATCATATGCCGCAACTTCACGAAAGCAATTACTGGAGGACGTGATTTTCTGAGTATTAAAATAATAGCGGCGAAATGTCCACTTTTTTCACTGAGCGGCTAGATATCCAGCGGTGAGATGTCCAGCGGCGGGAAGTCAACGGCGAAGTGTCTGGATACCGCTAACTCTATTGGCCCTTTCACGGTAAGGGTCTGTACCCTAAAGTTCAGTTAAACCCATTATATATACCTTATCTTCATACACACTAATCGCTCAAAAATACACGAAAGACATCTTTCTTAACTGTACAACAGATCACTTAAGTGAAAAATACTTACAGGTGCTGCCAAAGTTACATAACCGCTCCCATATATGGAGCAGCTTGGTAATCTAGTCAACTTGCTGTCAGGCCAGTAAAATCAATAGCTCGTCCTGCAGAGCATATACAACATCCCGAAATTAGTCGTTACATTTTTTTAACGAACGGGGGGGGGGGGGGGGAGGGGAGAGGTTTCAGGGCGGTTGGTTTACGATCTCGACCATAAGAACTGGAAAGAGATCCTTTAAAAAACGCAGTCGAGTGTAAAATGAAGCGTAAAACAGTATGAAGTTAAAGATATTTGACATCCTGTGACATAACTAATACACATACAAACTTCAAATTTGCACAGATTAGTCCAAGCTACCCGGGGTATTATCTTACCAAATTGGGGGTAAATAAGAGTTTCCGTTGAATTTATAGAGCGCTGACTAGTTCTTTTCTATGTTTTGACGTCATCTCAGTCAAAATACAATATAACCAGCGGACACAAGATATAATCTTACCAAGTTTGAAGCTAATCCAACGCCTTGCTCTACAGTTACAGTGGTGATGTATTTTTCAGTTTTGATGTCATACGACGTCACCCGTTGTCCAGTATGCGTAAAAAGCAATATCAGACCAACCCAAGGCATAATTCCACACAATATGAAGCTGGTCCAACTTGTCGCGGAACTATATACACCAAACACAACATGAATCATTGGACCAACCCCAGACATTATCTTACCAAGTTTGAAGCAAATCTGAAGTTTCTTTCTGAAGTTATATTGATGACACATTATCATGTTTTGACGTAATATTACGTCGCGTTTTATCCAATCTGTGTCAAATACAACCGAAAAAGGTGTTTCCACTCAAGATAATCACGCACATGTTTGACGATCATGCAACTTGAGAGTAACCATTTATGACCAATTGTCAACATATCCAAGTCAGGTCAACAATGAGATCATATGGGGTACTTGTTTTATTTTACTGACATGGTACTGATCAGTCAACATTACAATTGTCAACGTTCAGTAGCTGAAGAAGCATCAATGTAAGTCAAATTATGTGTGTTGACACCGTTATACAAAACAAATTATGTGTTGACACCGTTATACAAAACAAATTATGTGTGTTGACACCGTTATACAAAACAAATGATCGCGAACGGCGCCTTGGCTTAATTGTTTGGTTTCTACATCTTAAAACCCCTTTGATTCCCTGTGTGTACGTTTCACATACAAATTGTTATTCATTTTAACAAAGCGCCGATCCATCAACTTACAATGAATACGTTTCTACTGTGTTATGTCGGAAGAGGCTGAGCACTATGGTTTGTTAGCACTCAATGCAAAATATGTACGTGCATAAAATTTTTATCATTTTCAAGTTCACAGTTGTCAACTTAAAATATAACGAGATATTTCACATCTACGACATAAATATTGTCACAGTTTCAGTGTAGAGTGTTCAATGTTCACATACATGTATATTTCACTATAACAAATTTTGAACACTGGGCTATTTCTCGAGTCTCTATGTTTTCACATTCACATTACACAACGCAGAAGATAACAGAGCGTGAAATGAAGCGTAAAACAGTATGAAGTTAAAGATATTTTGACACCCTGTCACGTTTGTTTGTTTGGTGTTTAACATCCCGTTCACCAACTAGGTTGGGTATATTAGGACGCACTTGCTAAAGAAACAAATGGGGAAAAAAAGCAGGAACAATGAGGAAATAGTACAAGAGTTACAAAGAAAGAAATTCCGATTAGTCGCCTCTTACGCCATCTACGGAACAGAACGCAGTGGGGGTATTCTTAAGATTCCCCACCATCCCACAGGGGGTCGTCGGTCCGGTGTTCTGTATTTTTAACTGCAAATTATGTAAAAACAATGATGTGTTGGACTGAAAAGAAGTTGCATAAAATTTGAGTTATTGTCAAATATACCGTTAAAAATTCATTTTTTCCAAAATAATGTTTGGTTTTGTCTTTAGAATGATCGCGAATTGCTAAGAAACCCAAAGCTTTGCTTCGCTTTGATTTTTCCCAAGAAACTTTAAAATCTAAATGCAACCGGTTTATAAGCATGAAAAATTGTTTATAACGTTTGAATCAAAGTTGGGGTATTTCTAACCGGCGATCGTACGTAAAATCAATTCTATGACGAAAGCCAATTGCGTAATACTCAGCGAAGTACTGCTCAATTTAATACAAGTGTTCACGTTGTTACACAATGCGTTCTGCTGCACAATATGCTCTGTGACACAATACGCGATGTTGCACGTGTTCTGGAGCATAATACGCTTAGTTGCACAATGCTTTCTGCTACAAAATGCCAAGTTACACATAACGGCATGTTGCACAATCTGTTGTATTATACAAGTCCCTCTGTTGCGCAACGCGTTCTGTGACACAATACGGTATTGTCTAGCAGTATATTATTTGCTCGTGATATATGTAATTAATGAAATGCACTTCTTGTAAACAAGAGTATTCTAATTTAGAAAACGAGAACATATTTCTCAAAGACGAAATATTAGATACTGTGCCAAATACATTTCTACAATCCCTTTCTCCCTTAGAGTAACATTTTATACATTTTTCTGCCTGATTTTGGTTTACTTTTCTTTTACAGACAAGTCATTGCTTTTTCAGATTCCCCATCACCCACCCCCATTCCTCACCAAGAATTGTGCATAACTGAAGCTAGTAATTTATATAAACATTCAGTTTACATAAAATGACCAGGCAAGTTTTGCATTCACGCGCCGTTCTCACAAAACCATAACAAGCACGTGATCACAGTATTTAGCATATAAAAATAAAGCACACGTCATTTAAGTAATGCAGTGTGGCTGTTTGCACATAGTTTCTGCTGCCCTTGAGCATTGCTTTTTTGAAAAAAAAACAGGATTTTTCGTCGGGTGTTGATATGAAAATGAAAACAAATATCCACAACTTCAGATCAAGAACTACATATTTGCGAAATTTGGGAGTCGCAGGGCCAGTACGACCAGAGGAGTAGTAACGACAAAATGACGGACCAGTAAAGAAACAAAAAAGTCTCGTACATTAGTATCGTACAACTTGTTCTTGCAAGTGGTAATGGCAACTGTTATTAGGTTACTGTATGCATATGATATGTTTTTATGTATCCATCCAACAAATAATTGTCTTCATATATCGTTTTAAACCGTATCTTATCTATTTATTTATTGAGTTAAACCACCGACGAAATAATCAAATTAAGCAGTGCACGCACTTACGTGAAAGGGTGCATTATGTACCGAAACAACGCAAATCGCGAGCTACAAAGCAACTTGAAAACTGGGAAATTTACACTTCCCTAATGGCCAAGTGTTTTACGATCTGAATGCCTAATAGTCAAGTCATAAGGAGCTGCATGCCCAGTAGTCAGGCCATAAGGACCTGCGTACCTTAAAGTCAAGTCACAAGGACAGGCATGCCCAATAGCCAAGTCATGAGGACCTGCATGTCTTATAGCCAAGTCATAAGGACCTGCATGTCTTATAACCAAGTCATCAGGACCTGTATGTCTTATAGCCATGTCATAAGGACCTGAATGCCTAATGGCAAATCAAAATGACCTGCATGCTTAATTGTCAAATGAAAGCGAAAGGTAAAAATTTTTACTGGTCAATAATAGCTAACTCAAAAATAAGTCAATATCTATTAATTATTCAGCTTTTTTTCATAACAAGGCAGCTAGCACATAGAAAGGCAGCGTGTGTGGTTTTCATGAAAAGGAATCCTCTTGAAAATTCTTTGCTCTTTGTCTTGCTTGGCCAATAAAACACGATAAAGAGTTAGATACTACAACGTCTTTGAATGCTCACTGACGGTTACTTGAAGGCGGGAGGTCCAAATTGTATTAGTGTTTTTTTTTTTTTTAACCGGCGATACACCGGACATATTTTTTTTCCATTCATGCATCTACATATGGTGTATATATATTTTGAAGTCGTGCAACGTCGTATTATTTTTCATATTGGTCAAAAATTTCCTAAATGGCGACTTGTTTGTCCGGTTGGGGTCTGCGCCTTCGACGATGGCTTGTTTGTTTTGTTTTTGTTTTTTTTGTTTGTTTGTTGTTTTTTTTTTTTTTTTTGCACTATAAAACTTCCGACATAGGGTTCATGTTACTGTTTTTTTGTTTTCCTTCAACAACAAAACTGTTACCTACACTGTAAGCTGACTTGATGCAAATTCCTACTTTCAATTGCGGAAGGAGAGAGGCATTGGGCAGAGTAGACAAAACCATTGTTTATGTTCTACCACCTGAATAAAACCCGCTCGAAAAGATAAAAAAACTAGGGGTGTGTCTCGTGGCCTTTTCGATCGGCCGAGAGAGTCGCTCGGGACGGGACAAATGCGGAACATGGGACGGAACAAATGCGGAACATGGGACGGAACAAATGCGGAACATGGGACGGAACAAATGCGGAACATGGGACGGAACAACACAAAACCATAACCCATATAGTGCCGAAATCAATTCAAACTGGGTTTTGAGAATAGGGGTCAACTCAGGAATTTGGTTTTGACCAGTGTCAGCAGAACAGTGTCATTCTTCATGTTTGCACTAAAATACGAGTTTCCACTTTATGTAAATGTACATAAAGAATATGTACTCCACTGCTAGGTTACTCGGTGTCACAATGTGCAGACAAAGCCACACTAATTCTACACAAAGGTGTTTGCATATGCAAACAAATGAGCCATTGCAAACAACTGAGCCACGCGTTTCCGTGTTATTTTGGTGAAAATACAAGAATTTTCTTACTTTAAGATAAAAAATTTGACTTAAGCGGTGAATTTAAAAGACTCACATAAATAAAATACATCATATACTATATACAAATTAATTTGAGTCAAGCAAAAATTTGAGTAAACCGATTTTGACTTAAATCGAGGCTACCGTATTTAGAAGTTTTTATTTAATCTGTAAAGAACTCGATATCCTAAAATCATGTAAAGCTTAACTCAACAGCTCTAAACGATCGCAGAAAACAGCTTGTATTATAGCTGACCAATTTTATTGAGCTGTCCGATGTTCCTTCTGAGGTTATTAATATATGTGCTAAATGTATGACTCTAAATACAGTTCATTTTTAAACTATATTTGCGTTACGCAGCCCATTTTTCAACATCAACTTTTTATTCACCTACACTACATTCGAAGGTGCTACGGCCCAGCATTCCCGCGACACAGTGAGTTGTATCAGTTCAACTTAAAGCGGCTAACTTTTTTTGTCATTCACCTGCATTTCTTGCACAATTAGTTGGTAGTAACATGTGTTCTTTTTGAGTTATCTAATAGAAAATTTTTCAGCTGTTATTTACCTGTCTGTGGACAAGACGCAATTTCGATAGTGCCACAATGCTTTTTTTACAATTAAGCGGCAGCCTCAGTGGTTAATACAATATTTCCTCCATAAAAAGTCATAAATTACTTGATCACTGCCTGAAACAAAAATAAAACACAGGGTCACCAGAGGATCACTTTCCCTTTCTTTAAAACAGTTTAGTTTAGCTAGAAGGGCAAAAATACATTTCCTCTTTTTTTATTCATTTCACAACAGTACTCGTTTTCAGTTGAATTAGTTACGGGTGTGGTATGATTTTTCGGGTCATACTGCGCGTGAATTGCAATGCGTTGCTATTTGGGATTCTTGGGATCTGTAACGTCACACACGCCATTTCCTGTGGGCTGAGTAGAAACTTATAAAATGAAAATCATTGAAGACTGATAAGCTGTTTGGTATGATGAAACAAAAACTCATTCTTGTGATGTACGAGAGTAGTTATTGGTGTAGTTTTCTCTGTGATTTCCCGATTAAAAACAACACTCCTTACGTATATTTTCTTCTTAAACATACGTAAAAAACCGGGAAAGATAACTCCTTACTGTTTTTCTTTGATGATATTTATTCCCTCATCCCTTACCTTAGAAAAAGCAAGAGGTGTACAAAATGATCACACAAGTTTCACATCCACTGCTGTTCTAAACAGACTACTATGGAAACTGTGGCCTGTCGAGGACTAACGGGTAAATATTACATCCATACGTATCAAACGTTGGTATCTAAAACCCCATATCATTGTTATATTAAACATCAAATAGAATCAATGTAAATGCAACACCATGTATTTTTGTCGACCAAGCAATCATTCACGTATAATATGAGGCGCGTTTGGTTACAGCATCTGCCACTTATACACATTCTAGAAATTAAGTCCAGTCATTTAGAGGTTCCTACCGGATAGCCAATAGCCCCGACAAGCGACAGCTTTCAAACGGCGGCATGAGGCCAAATTGTTTAACATCCATTGTCCAGTTTTTGGAGAATCCTCACTTGGTCTTTTTTTGTGAATTGCCAAAAAAAAAAAAAAAAAAAAAAAACAGTAATTTTTTTAGAGAAGTTTTTTAAAATTGGCAACCAATATTTCTTTTTAAAATACCCCTCCCCTCGTTTAGCCCATTTTTGGAGGACAGTAAAAAAAAGTAACCTTTACAACACAGGAGTGAACTCTTATGCAAAATAAAATATGATGACAATCCGATTAAAACAGGCGAAGAAGCATTTGTAAAATTTGCTGCCAACAAGTTATAAACTGTCCCCCATTGGTCACTGTCCATTTTTAAGGATCGACAAAAAAATGTGTCAAGAGAGACCTTCCTAATGAACACCGAAGTAACATTTGAAGAAAATCCAATCAAAATTGAGGAATAAGAAACATTTTCAAAACTGGCAACCAAATTTAAAATGCCACAATTTGGCAAATTGTATTTTTGCGGATTGCCAAAAAAAAAAAAAAAAAAAAAAAAAAAACACTTTTTCAAGTCAGGCCTACGAAGACAGCCTTCCTATGAAATCTGAAAGGTATCTGATCCAAACTGATAAGCGTTTACATACGTACATACATACACATGTACATACACACGACGCATGCCCCTCTACTGATGTCATAAAAGCAACCCGATAAAGTCAGCTGGTCTAAAAAATGGTAAAGGTCGAAGGTTTTATTCAGGGGCAATCAAATAATAATCTCAGAAAACTAAATTGAATAGGCAGTATTAGTTGATTAATTCCCTCAACAATTTACGCACAGACCAGACAGTAAACATTTCCAGGCTACTGATGTATTAGACTACAAAATATATATTTTTTCACGGCTTCTGCGTTGTGTGTGCTGGCAGGAGCACGTCTGCTCTGAAAATCCCGTCACAAACAACAAAACCTCATGGCATGTTCTTCATGACAAACATTCGCACACACGGCAGGTTGCTCACGACAACTCTGTATGTCCACATGTTCTTCACAACTCTTCATACTGACCAAAACCCAAATTCACCACATGTAGGTGCATAAATGTCAAAATACACAAGTACAAAGGATCTGCTGAAGAGTAGATTTGGTATCACAACAATAGGCAAAGGGATATAAAATCAACTGCTTACACACAAAAAATACGCAAAGTTACTGGAATAGTTCACATGAATTACGGGTTATTCTTAGTTTTTTTCCTCTTTATGCACCTATTAACACTATTCCAAGGCATTAAATTTCAAAAGTCTCCATAAAAATTACTGCATTTGTTATTCTCTAAATCTCTAAATACAAGAGAAAGCAAGTCGTCTGCTGTCTCCCAAAGCGCCGCCAATTAATTTTGGATTTGGAGCGGATAGAGGAGACTATCGTGAGCAACGTGATTCAGTTACTGACAAGAACTATCACACCCGAAGTGGATGCTCTTTACAAACAGAATATTAGATACTTAATGAAATTAACTCGTTCTCTATGGACAAAATGCAAGATATTCAATGATAAAATGCCTTAGTGGGGAGCTGTAGATGTCATACTACACATACACGTTCTAGACTGAGAACGGGTGTAATGTGGTGTCTTTGTGTCCCCCATCTGATTAGTGTGGAAAAAGTGGCATCTTTTTCGGACATCTCCTTTTTGGTGTGGTTCAAGTCTTAACTTGACTACGTCTCGAGGAGTACGTCTACCCCCCGCTGGCGATATGATGTGTGTAAGGCTGCTGCGTGTTGCAAAAATTTAAAGTGGAACGATAGGTACAGGTAGTGTCTGGCATTTAAACAAATCAATCCATTAACCAGTAGGCGCGTGAGACTGCTGTAGGCACGCTAAGTACAGCGCCGATCATGAAAAATCCGCCATTTTGTAAAGTTAAGTCCCATCCTGAAATTTCGTGGTTACTGCACTGCGGAAGAGTCCAGAGAAGCCGTGTACAAAATCTGAAACGAATCCATTAATCGATATAGCCTGTAGGTGCGTGAGAGTGCCGTATATACGCTGAGTCCAGTGCCGATTTTCAAAAGTTCGCAATTTTGCCATTTTTTCTTCGGATCCGGAAAATTCTTGGTCACTGCACTGCGGAAGGCCCAGGTAAGCCGTGTACAAAATTTGAAACCAATTCATCAATTAATGTGGCCTGTAGGCGCGTGAGTCTGAAGCATGACAGACGGATAGACAGACGGACGGACAGACAGAGGGACAGACCGAAAAGTTTAAAGCTATATCCCTCCGTTCCACGGGGGATAATAAAAGCTGTTCACTCAGCCCACGCACTAGACTTGACAGCTTGTCACACTACACGGCGCGATTATTAAAACAAACATCCCGGACAAGATCACTGTTTCCTGACCAAAGTAGCCTCAACAGCCTGAAGGGACAACATACACGTAAATGGTTGTGATATTAATGCTATAAGTTTCCGATTTATCATGTTTGCAAGGGCGTACCAAAGCTAAGAGACACTGTTCAACGTCCCCAAACACGTAGAAACATATATGTGTAAGTAAAACCTGTCAGATTTCTCATAGTTAGTATAATGATTATCTTATATGTAATGTAGAAACCACCACAAGAAAGTCCCAATAAGAATGCTGCCGTTTAAGGTCTTAGAAAACACTGAAAACCACTATGCTGAGCAAACACTGGAACATCACTTCTCGTAGCAAATACTTGAATGCTACCAAACGTAGTTATACGATTGGTGGATAACTGTAACGCCCGGTTCCTAGTAAGCAATTAATTGCTATCATAAGTAACTACCAGTCAGCCCTCCAGCAGACGTACTTAAATGATACCAAACATACCCTGTGTCTTAAAAGGTACTCAAATATTACTACATGTAGTTTACTTATGGGTATCAGAAGTCTATATAATGTTCTTGTTATTGAAAACAAAAAACAATTAAGAGATGAAGGTCGAAGGGCACCCCTTTTTAGGGCTGATAAGAAAAACTAGACTGGCCAATGTTTTTGTTAAAACAAAAACGGATATGTCTCCTCGGCCCCCCAATCAGTCACGTGGAAAAAAAAATCCCTTGCTTAAAAGTGCGAAATAGGCGAGCCAAAAAAAAAAAAAATCGCCAAAAATACATTTTTACAGAAAATGAAGAAAAACTTCGCAGTAAACATTTGCACTATATGTAGGTTCTTCTTGCCCCGTTTCAGCCTGATCCAACAAACTGTTTCGGAGATATCGCAACAATATTGCCAAACAACTTATAAATCAAAAATTTTAAAAACCGCCAAAAATACATTTTCAACGGAAATGAAGAAAAACTTTGCAGTATACATTTGCGCTATATGTGTGTTCTTCATGCGACGTCTGAGCCTTATCCAACGTACTGTTTTGGAGATTTAGCCTGTCAAAGTGAAAAAAAAAATGCACGAAAACCCCCCTGTGTTCAAAAATTTGCCAAACACAGAATTGAAGGAACGAAAAAAAATAACACCTGCATCGTCTAGACATATACCCCAATATGTATGTATGTTTTGAGAAAAATCGACTCACTAATTTCATAAGAAAACAAAATAATAATAATAAATGTGTGTACATTTCAGTGATGAACTCTGGAATCAACCATATCTATGACTAGAGAGACGACCAAGAGACCTAGGACATAAAAAAAATCACATCAGACTAGTGCTAATTCTGAGCATGTTGACAACCCTCGAAGCGAGCCATCCACTTCTCCATCCTATGCAAATCTGTCCCACCCCTCCCCTTCAGGCTGTCGTTTTTAGGTAGCTACCAAAGAAAGTCTCATTTTATTGTGTCCCAATTACAAGCAAACAATTGCGGAGTGCCAATTTCGTTCAAGAAAGGAGCAATTTTCATTCAGGATTCCGCGTAACATACAAAACGGGGTTCTTTCTAACCTGATTAAACAAGTATGTCCAAGGACATGACCCAGCCGAGTTACCAAACAAGGAAAGAGAGAAAAACTCTGAAACGAATACTGTTAGGCCAAAAAATGAAGAGCTTTACTTCTGAACGTAACTTTTTCATAATTTTAATACACAAAAAAGAATTTTCTCGGGTGGAAGCTACCCGAAGAGGGATGTTGGAGAGGTTGGGTTTTGACGATTCACGTATTTACCGACATTTACACAATTTTACAAAAAATTTTAAAATTCCATTTCGGCATTTTTTTGTTATTTGCGAAAAAAAAAATTCAGGTGGAGAAGCACCTATGAAACTTTCGATTAAAATTTTATTACTATTTGAAAAAGGCTGAGAGAAATGAAAGGTTTGGCAATTCAGTTATTTACTACCATTTATTTGAGTTTTTGCCAAACTTCAAAGTTCCGCCATTTCGGCAGTTTTTGGTGAACCGCGAAAAAAAATAATAGCCAAGTAGGCGAACCCCTGGGGAACATCCCTGCGTAACATCAAAACGATTGGAGTAAAACTGTAGGAGGAGTAACATTTTAAAAATGGGTCAATATTTTGTCAGTTTTTCGTCAATCGTCAAAAAAGTGAAAATGAAAATGAAAAATAACCTTACGTCGCACAGCTCAACTGTATGGTCTGGAAGGTAACAAATTTATAGCGACAATAAGTTCCGCCATTTCGGCAGTTTTTGGTGAACCGCGAAAAAAAATAATAGCCAAGTAGGCGAACCCCTGGGGAACATCCCTGCGTAACATCAAAACGATTGGAGTAAAACTGTAGGAGGAGTAACATTTTAAAAATGGGTCAATATTTTGTCAGTTTTTCGTCAATCGTCAAAAAAGTGAAAATGAAAATGAAAAATAACCTTACGTCGCACAGCTCAACTGTATGGTCTGGAAGGTAACAAATTTATAGCGACAATATGTTTGAGCATCACTAAACATACAGGAGGCAAGCAAAACACACACAGACAGAAAACTAATTGATTCCTGATTGGGGCTTGAACTCACAAACCCTTGCTTTGCAGACGACAACGCAAACCATTGCTTCTATGGGAGGTAGAAGTATAAATATTGCCTCTAAAACCGATAAAGGAAGACAATGAAACAATGTGCCTTCAGCGGGGCTCGAACCAACGGTTCCGTGGTTATCAGTCCAGCGTCTTTGGTTGCAAGTGGGCAGGTGACTAGTGAAGGCTCATCAGGAAGGAGTACACTGTGATTTTTTTTTTTTTTTTGTGTTTTTGGTCAATATTTTGGCCAATTTCGGTTAAATCGACAAAAATATATATATATAAAAAAAAAAAAAAAAAAAAAAGGGCAAGCCTGATGCAGGAGCTTGTGGGGAACATTCCTGTCAAAGTTCAAAGCAGTCTGGCCGGATTTATACCTTTTTTGTGTGTGTTTTCTCAAATTTGGACAATTTTACCTAAATCACAAAAAAAAAATAAATAAAAAAAATAAATAAAAAAATAAAATAAAATAAACAGATAAATAAATAAACAAAAAATCAAGGGAGTATTCCTGCCAAAATTTCAAAACAATCAGACCACTAATGTAGTAACAGCAGCATTTTGAAAAATTATTTACACAAACACATAACAGATAACAAATTCACCACAAGTAATGAACAATTTAACCCAGATATATAATACACTGGTTATATAATATAACGACAGTCGGCTGGATTAAAAATGTAAGAACTCTAATGACTAATGTTAACACCTATAATTAAAACATTTAACATACAATGGCTATTTTTACAAAATGATTCCCATACAGCACAGGAAAAGTTTGCACAGGATATTTAATTCTGAACCTTCCTGTTCGTTTTAAATAAAAATGGAATGCTATGATTATATCAAGTTAACAACCTACCAGCATCTATGTCAAATTTAACATGCAGCTCCTGAAGCACTATTCTCGCCTTATACAATAGATCAGCCTTGTGATTAATGTTGAAAACACTTACGTGATTTTATTTGTGTATTTTGTGAATATCTTTTATGAACATATTGTATTTTAACAATTTTACCGATTTTATCAATAAAATATGAATTGAATTTTGTTTCTTTTACTATTTTATAAAAGCTTTCTTTATAAAAATTAATCAAGGTTATTAATATTTCATTAAACATCATATTTTTTAACTAAATCAGACACTTACAATAAAAAAAACTAACATATCCACAAACATATGTAATATCATGTGTTTATTCAAATATCTAGGCTAAGACAATCATCTCGAATTCAAATTTAGTTCTATCGGATATCTCGAACTTCGGATATCTCGAACAAATTTCGCTGGTCCCAGCCACTTCGAGATAAGCGGGTTCCACTGTACCTCTGAGGCACTACTCTAAAAGGATAGCCCCTCAGGGGACACTCTCGCCCTGTACTCCACGCATCATTCTCGATCTATACCTGCCCCCCCCCCCCCCCCCTCCCGGCAATGCTCTCGCCCGCTACCTGTACGAGTGCTCTCACCCGTTACCCCCACAACAGTATTTTCATCCGATACTTCCGCGGCAGTACTGACCCGATGCCTCGCCACAGTAATCTCACCTCATACCTCAGCGGCAGTACTCTCATCGATACCTGCGCGACAGTACTGATCCGATACCTCGCCACAGCAATCTCACCTCATACCACCGCTGCAGCACTCTCACCGATACCTACGCGACAGTACTTACCCGATACCTCGCCACAGCAATCTCACCTCGTACCTCAGCGGCAGTACTCTCACCTCATATCTCCGCGACAGTACTGACCCGATACCTCGCCACATCAATCTCACCCCATACCTCCGCGGCAGTACTGACCCGATACCTCGCCACGGTAATATCACCTCATACATGCACGGCAGTACTGACCCGATACCTCGCCACATCAATCTGACCTCATACCTCCGCTGCAGCACTCTCACCGATACCTACGCGACAGTACTGACCCGATACCTCGCCACAGCAATCTCACCCCATACCTCCGCGGCAGTACTGACCCGATACCTCGCCACGGTAATATCACCTCATACATGCGCGGCAGTACTGACCCGATACCTCGCCACAGTAATCTCACCTCATACCTCCGCTGCAGTACTCTTACCTCATATTTCCGCGGCAGTACTGACCCGATACCTCGCCACATCAATCTCACCTCATACCTCCGCGGCAGTGCTCTCACCCGATGCCTCCGCGGCAGTACTGACCCGATACCTCGCCACATCAATCTGACCTCATACCTCCGCTACAGTACTCTCACCCGATGCCTCCGCGGCAGTGCTGACCCGATACCTCGCCACAGTAATATCACCTCATACCTCCGCTACAGTACTCTCATCCGATACCTGAGCGAGAGTACTCTCACTCGATACCGAAACCACCAGGACAACAGATAACACCCTTCTGGACACCTTCCAGGCAATAGCACCTCTCCCCTTTTCCGACCTCTACCAGGTGCTTGAGAAAACTTACCGGCCACATGCGCAGATGTCGTACAGACAGTGAATTATAGATAGATAACCCTACGCTTGAAGTCATTGACTTCCCCGCCCCCCCCCCCCCCCCCCCGTCGTGACATCAGCCACTGACTGCAATACCAATGCACACACAGCCCCAGGATTCCCAGCCCCATATCGTTGTGTACGCCCTGTTATTGATGACATTAGTGTTGCTACCCCCTTGCCACAAGCCAATTACTAGTCCAGATGCACTGATAATGGGCAAGCCGGCCGGGATAAGCCAACCTAGACCACGAAACAAAACGCCCACAACACCGTTACATGAACACTAATTAAGAAAATACAATATCAGAAATCTCTTCCGCCCGTTGATCAAAGTACAATCCGTGGTAAATCGGAATGGCAACAGAAGTAAATCGCCGGGAAATGTTAGAGTTTTCCTAATTAACTCCATTCCACGGTGAACAGAACGTCCGGTTAACTTCTCGTGGTTATGGTTTGTGGATACCTGCTTTTTTCCCCCCAGTGGAAGACATTTTTTAATGCCCAATGAAGTCTGTTAAACAGGCATCTAATCTGTTTCAAACCCATTAAAGAAAAACATCAGCTCCCTGCCGCCCTTCCTGTGCCCACGCCCCTCCGTGGCTGTGAATTTGGCAGTACAAGGACGTAGGGTCAGCTGAATGGTGCTCAGCTGTGGAAGCATCAAACACCAACTGTATTCAGGGCATAGCCCAGTGCTCGGACTGGCGAACGTGCCCAGTATATGCTGAGTAAAAACGGCCTGTGTAATTCCAGCACCCGCCACCCACCCTCAAGAGACATCTGGTTAGTCACATGGTTTACAAGACAAGAAACAACAGCTCACTGACTTTGTTACATGTGTCTCTGGGGGGGGGGGGGGGGGTGGGCGGTGGGTGCCGGCATTATAAAGCCCGTCTACTAAGTCTCTTAGTCGTTATGCTTTTATTACAGGCGTTAATGATTGATAATTAAATAAATAAATCATCTTATTTAAAACAATTAACGAATCAAGGTATTTTAAGATTAATAAATTAATTAATATTTCTTATCCTTCAGCGCTGGATCGGTTTGATTTCTTATTTCCTTCTTTATATCTACTTCAGGTCATAAATGAATATCGGCAGGATCACTTAAAACAATGCAGTTTTGAAAAGACGATGGTGTTCATACTAAACACAGAGAAAAAAGTGCAAACGGCAGTGAACCGCAGTCTTGTTGTGTCGCTGCACTGTGGACTCCATCGCTATTTGTCCCCAAAACCAAGCTACACATAAAAGATAAAAACACAAACGGAAGACAAGGGGAACTCTACTATTTAATGCAGGAAAACGGTGCGGTTATTTAATTTACCGCATACACGATTCTCCCTCTAAAACATCGCAGATTAGTTAATGGGCGGCGGCATTGCAGCGAACCAATGACATTAATGGAGATGACTAGATTACTCTTTTCCTTTCTTTTTTTTTTTTTTTTTTTTTTTTTTTTTGAAGCCACCAGAGCTCAATGAGAACACAATTCTGGAGTGGAAAAACCAACGAGACGATGAAACTAGTGGGGGCGGGGAGGGGGGAGGCGGAAGGGGGGGAGTAAGGGGGGGAGAGGGGGGAACGTAACTGCTTGTCCTTGTAGCATTCGTGCCGCAATAATCCAATCAGCGCTATTATTGTGAGAGAGATGTGAGAGGAGCCTCGGATAGTTACAAGAGGGAGAAACGTCGGACTCGCGGCTGGATATCAAATGTAATGCGGATGTTGTGTAAATTTTCTGCCAGTTTCTGATTCCTTTAATACTGTGTTTTATTTACTAAAAAACAACAATTACTGTTGCCAATCAAGACTCTGAACTTGAGTGATTTCCTGTGGAACTTCTGATTACTTTAGTGAAAACACTGCGAGGAACGATAAGCACACTCTATTACTTAAAATAAATAAACAAATATGAATTTTGATATTTTTGTCGGGAATGAAATAAGACCCTACAGACAAAGTGAGTCTATTCTCCGCACAGACTCATGAAACTCATTCTCACCGAACTAAATGAGGAATCAGGAAAGTTGATTTGTTGTTAATACACGGTAGTCTATTACGGAATACACTCACTGTATTACAGTGCCATATTTTTTTTCTGGTAAAAATATGTCTAAATTCTTATTTGTTTTGACATATTCTTATTTTAAATAAAACATCATCTAGAACTTGTCGGGACTAGGAAGATTTATTTGGAAATATCAGAGCCTTGAGACTGCCGAATTCTAGATAACGACGCAACACTTTATACAAAGTGACAACCACCAATATAAACAACATGCATTTACAGAAGAAAAAAAACGTGTGGATTATCAATTAACGGAAAAGTACGAAATAAGTAACGAACTGGATACTAAATCATTCTAAATGAAGAAATGCACGAACTCAAAACTGGATTGATTGTTTTGATACAGATTTAAACCAGAAATAACTTCTTGGTTTATAGTCGTATGTGCAGTAATTCTGGGGGTGTAAAGACTTAAGAAGTGACATCCAGAGACTCTCTGAAGTCTCGTTACCACAGCAGATTTGGTGACAATTTTTTAACTTAGTTGAAAACGGTTAATTGCGTAGCTATTGAATGGTACATATTTGAAATGCAAAACAACGATACAGAAATTTAAAAATGATAACGGAATTAGCCGGCTTATGCGACTAACCACTACGCAATTAACCTATTTCATAAGTCACTCCTCTTCAAGATTTTTGCTCTTTTTCGTTGATGAAAACCAGATCTGAGTGACCTGTACAAACAATCTGCATGCTTCTGGTGCGAGGGGTGAGCACTCACCTGACGCGTCATTCCCTCACAGGCTATAAAACACGGACCTGACGCGTCATTACCAAAGAGGCTACAAAGCACGGACCTGACGTGTCATTCCCTCACAGGCTACAAAGCACTCACCTGACGCGTCATTCCCTCACAGGCTACAAAGCACGGACCTGACGGGCCATTCCCCCACAGGCTACAAAGCACTCACCTAACGCGTCATTACCTCACAGGCTACAAAGCACGGACCTGACGCGTCATTACGTCACAGGCTACAAAGCAAGGACCTGACGCGTCATCACCTCACAGACTACAAAGCACGGACTTGACACGTCATTACCTCACAGGCTACAAAGCACGGACTTGACGCGTCATTACGTCACAGGCTACAAAGCACGGACTTGACGCGTCATTACTTCATAGGCTACAAAGCACTCACCTGACGCGTCATTACCTCACAAGCTACAAAGCACTCACCTGGCGCATCATTCCCTAACAGGCTACAAAGCACGGACCTGGCGCGTCACTACCTAACAGGCTACAAAGCATAAATATCTTTTGGTTAAGACATACACACAAAAAAGAGATCCACAAAATTACTGGAACTTCAGTGAGGACTGGACGTCATATCTGACGTGTTAATGAAAGAAAGCCGTATGAAAGACGGAGATGTAAATACACACCAAATGGTTCAGTTCTAAAGTGTTGAAAAACAGAAGAGGCAAATGGAAAGGCTATTTACAGGGAAGGAAACGATAATGTTAATGGATAAACTTGTCAATGTATTCCTGTGCAATTTGCCATCAGCAGCCAGAATACAAGTAATAACAGTATGTCAACATGGCGGCAAACACACACATTCTGTGTGCTAGTATTTTATGCCAGTTACTGGATCTGGTCAAAGCAAACGTAGCTCCCAGGCACACAGCCGCCTTGCAGAGCCCACAATGGTGTCAGTTACACCGTTCTCTAATTTCTCCACATCGACTGGAATGAAAGGAGACTCTGATTTTGAGGTTAAGCTGCTGGTACCTCACATACTGCTGGCTGCGATACTCATTATATTGCTGGTTGTCTCCTTTATTCATTATCATATTAAGTATCGGCGGAAACAAATTCATGCACAGTACCACCAAGTGTATCTAAATCACGTGACGTCCGACGAACCGGATGTGTACAGCGAAACCGGAAGCATGCGCTCCAGGCGAGTTAGTATCCCGCTGGTCAAGGTCATGAGGAGATACAGCCAAGGTCAATATCAAATTGGAAATCAAATTTACTTCCGGGATGAAAACGGTGACGTCATTGGAGTGCTGAACAAATTCTCCTCCGCGTCCGGAAAAGCCCCATTGGCTGAAATCAACGGCCGGCTCAGCCCTGCTTACTCCGAGAGCGAGGCCGAATTGGACGCTCTTGAATCGACCCTGGCCGACGCTAGCCCGACACGAGACCGTTGCAAATATATGATGACCTGTTCGCTATCCAAAGACAGCCTCGCTCGGTATAGCATCAAAGAAGAGGACACGGTTGCTTTGTAGCGCTGCTACAGCAAAGCCCCGTGCCAATGACCTCAATGGCTGCAAGAACAAAAATGTACGCTGTAAGGAGTTCTGCTAAGGATTATGTTTATCTGTCTGCTATAAAATAGTTTTGCATTATACTGAATCAAATAATAAATTTCTTGCTTCTAAGGTTGCCATGGCTCTTAGTACGTAAATTTTTTTCCGGTTCAGAACGTCAATATCGTCAACATTCCTTTATAAATCAACACACAATCCCACCACCCCCCCCCCCCCTTTCCGGAAAATTGGGATAAACACGTAAAAGCAAATGCAGGCTATAATTTGTAGGGGGTAGAGAGGGGCACCTATAACCAATCCGCATTCAATTATTTCTTCCAAAAGAACATCGTGAAAAAAAAAACATGATGAATAAATATATTCAAGTCTTTTTTTAATAATAGCACGTCATTGTTTAAAATAAGTATATATCAAGCAAAGAAGAATTTAAATAATTTTGTTATTTGTGAAGTAACATACTATTATCAAAGTGAGTCTGTTCAGAAATAAACTAAGTGGGCCGCCGGCATTCACTTCTATGATAGTCTGTGTATTTGACCGAGACTGGGCATCACCAGTCTATAAGCTCACTTTCCTGTAGTGTCTTATTTCGCTTTGAGTACAATATACAGCGGATGTCGGATAAGACGAAGTCGATGGCACCGGACAATATTGCTCGTGCTCACCGATCTTTGTGTAATCCGATAGTTAATCAACTTGTCGATTCTGTCTGTATTGCATTTAACGGTGATAATGGAAGCGTTGTTTCAGGTCATTGCTACTATTAAACATATTTGCAAACAATACCTAGAAATCGTGATGACGTTTCTGTACAATTATTGTTGCTTAAAATAGCTTCCTATAACTTTTTTTAAAGTTCACAATTTAAACTTGGTTTTGTCCGGGTGATATCTTAAAAACTATTTATCGGAGCTTCACTAAACCTTACAGGAAGAAAGTACAGTGTATATATATAGTGTTGATTTGCAATGGGGGGTTCAGTCTGTCAAATGTCCGTCCGTCTGCCCGTCCGTCGTTTTTTAAACTGTTTTATTGTCCGGGCGATATCTCAAAAACTGTACATCGGAAATTCACCAAACCTTACAGGAAGAAAGTAGATATGGTGCAGATGTGCAACGAGGGGGGGGGGGGGGGGGGGGGGGTTCAATTTGTCACTTGTCCGTCCGTCTGTCCGCCCGTCGCACTTTACACTTTTCTTGTAAGGGCGAGATATCAACAACTTTTTATTGGAGTTTCACCAAACCTTACAAGAAGAGAGTATGCGTCACCAAACCTCAAAGACAAAAAGCAGATGAACTGTAGTTGTGCAATCTGAGGTTTATTTTATCACCCGTTCATCTCCCCATTCCGTGACACCTAAACGTTTTCTCCGGGCCACATCTCAAAAAAGTAACTCGCCATAGTGATGTCACTGCTATGGCTGAGGGCTCTGCCTCTCCGATGCCTATGTTTAATCTTCTGGGAAGTTTGTTTCGATTGCATTTAAAAATGGAATCTCAACATAATCACAATCACATGCAAAAAAATGCTTGACTCCGAATATACACTTACGTAGCGTTCGACCACGGATTTAACTGCACCACCATAAACCGTGATTGTAGTATAGATTATAGTATTTTAGCCATTAGTGGTTTTCAATAAACGCATCACTGAAAGCACATTTTAATATTTCAGTGATTCGGAGATTTTAGTGATCAACGCTTATGTACGATGTGGCGCAAATAAATATTAAATAAAAAGTTACAAATGACCAGATTTTTTTTCAAGCTGTAATAAGTGAGTCCATGATAAAAAATGAAAGAAAAACATACATGCTTTTTAGTGGGTAAGCAAAATGGAGATGGGGGGGGGGGGGGGGGGGGGAGACGGCGCTTTTTTACCGTTTACTGCTTGGAAGTACTACTTCAGTTTATCAGTATTCTAACTGCAATTAAAGTCAGCCCCTGTGCTTCGCTCATTGTGCGGCACGAAAAATCCAGCCCTGGGATCCGCGACTCTATCGGTTGCACCCGACAATCACCAGTCTATCAGTTGCACCTAAAGACCAGTTTCGTTGCTTCATACGGACAAACACCAGTGTATGAATCGCAATTGTCACTGGCGATGAGGTTTACGTCATGGAGAAAAATATTCGGACCGACAGCTTTATTTCGTATTGACGGATGTCGTACTAAGTGATACCCACTGTACTTGCGTGACAGTCTTACTTGAAATTGAAAGAACGGCATGAGATAGTAGAAAGAAGCTGGGCGTGAGGAAAGCTTAATAATAATAACAATAATAATAATAATAATAATAATAATAATAATAAACACTCTTCTATATATATATATATATATATATATATATATATATATATATATATATATATATATATATATATATATATATATATACTGCTTAATTCACAAAATGTGAAAAGTAGGCAGCGGAAGACCATGCAACACAGGAATTCGCATAAATGGCTTTGTTTAATAGTGAGCCAAAAATCTAGATATTAAATTCAATTGTAGTGGTGTATATCGCCACTGAAAATACAAAGCCATCAATAGCCAGGTCAAGTTCTTTTCAATACCAAACTTTTCTCTGGGAAATTAATGGCCGCCAGACGTGTTGTGGAGAAGCAAGCAGCTGGCAAATGTTTACCCTGCAAACCGACATGCAGACATCTTGAGTGAAAACCTGCCGGGCCGTGTAATTACTTCCAGTTCCTGGAATGGTGATTGACTTTGTAATGTATTTCTCACTCGCTTCTCCATGACGCCAGCGATAAATTACTTTATTAATTGTGAAAGCCATGCAATAAGCATAGCCGAATTCTGCGTGCAATTCATGTGCCAATATTCCACATGCAATCAGCGGGCCTTTTATTCCGCAACCAATTCAATGGCCCTTCACTCCACATGCATGGAATCCGTGGGTCTTTACACCGTTTGCTATCCACGGGCCCCTAATTCCGCACGCTATCTGCGGATCCTTTATTCGGCATGCAATCCGCGGGCCTTTATTACTCATACCACTGTCATGCGTGAGCGATAAGAAAGGTTCTTTGCATCTTAACGGTCCAAAAAATAATTAATTTGATTCTGCTGCTAATGGAATTACTTGTTTTCTGCCCACGATGTTCTCTCGCCTGATTGTGATGACTCAAATACATAAGTTATTCAGTATAATTTTATTCTTCATATCCTTCATATCCTTAACCGCATATTGGACAACTGACATTTTCTCCCTGAATAGCATCACAGCTCATTAAAAACAATCAACCTGAATAGCATGACAGGTCATAAAGTCAATCAACCTGAATAACATGACAGCTCATAAAGCCAATCAACCTGAATAGCATGACAGGTCATAAAGTCAATCAACCTGAATAACATGACAGCTCATAAAGCCAATCAACCTGAATAGCATGACAGTCATAAAGTCAATCAACCTGAATAACATGACAGCTCATAAAGCCAATCAACCTGAATAGCATGACAGGTAATAAAGCCAATAAACTTGAATAGCATGACAGGTCATAACGTCAATCAACCTGAATAGCATGACAGGTCATAACGTCAATCAACCTGAACAGCATGACAGGTCATAAAGTCAATCAACCTGAATAGCATGGCTGGTCATAATGCTAATCAACCTGAATAGCATGGCTGATCATAATGCTAATCAACCTGAATAGCATGCCAGATCATAAGTCAACCAACCTGAATAGCATGGCTGGTCATAATGCTAATCAACCTGAATAGCATGCCAGATCATATAGTCAACCAACCTGAATAGCATGGCTGGTCATAAAGCCAACGATCGCATATATTCCCCCTGTGGGGAATAAATCAACTTGAATAACACGACAGGTCAAATAGCCAATCAATTGGATAGCATGACAGGTCATAAAGTCAATCAACTTGAATAGCATGACAGGTGATAAAACCAATCAACCTGAATAGCATGACAGGTCATAAAGTTAATCAACCTGAATAGCATCACAGATCATAAGGCCAATCAACTTAAATTGCATTAGAGGTCATAAAGCCAATCAACCCACTTAACCCAAAACAGTATAGTATGTCCAATTTCAGTAAAATCAGAATTCAATTCCAAGGAAACATAACGTTACATTTTCACTAAGCATGCCCATAAATCCAAATAAAAGGTCATTCTTCTTGGTTTTGAGTCAAACTGAATAATTTTTTAACGAATTTCTCTCACTTCTCTGCACGGTCATGACATTTTTTTTTTTTTTGGTTCGTGTGAATAAGAACAACCTCGTTATTATGACATGACCATGGCCAAGAATTCATGTTCTATCCGAAATGTCGTTATAACAGAATCAATTTTATATCAGTTAGCAGAACTTTTGCCGTTATAACCGTTTCGCTAAAAAGAGGTTCCATTCTACTCCAATTTTCATGAAAGTGCTTTAGGGTTTTTGCTAATACTTTAAGGTTAATGACAAACAAATTACGGTTTATATGAATACTTAATAGTTTTCAGAATATTTCATGGTTAGTATGAATACTTATTAGATTGTCAGAGCACTTAAAAATGTGACAATACTTAAAAGTCACAAAATTGCGAGAATGCTCGATGGCCTAGAATACTGTATGTTTTTGAGAACCCTCTATAAAAAACTGTATGGTTTGTGAGAACACCATTATGGTTTGTAAGAACACCTTCACGGTTTGTGAGAACACCTTCACGGTTTGTGAGAATACCTTTATAGTTTATAAGAATACCTTCATGGTTTGTGCGAATACCTTCATGGTGTATGAGAATACCTTCATGGTTCATGCGAACACTTGAGGGTTCATGAGAACACTTCACGGTTTGTGAGAATATCTTCATGGTTTTTTTGAGAACACTTTAGCGTTCATGGAACTCTTCAAAGATTGATACCGATTGATACATCAACACGTCTTCAGCCTGTTCCTTTTCCAAGCAACAACACACAAAGGCCATAAATTGGAAAGTAACTCTGTTTCCTGACAGCTTTATCGCTCTGATAAAACCAGCCTTTTTTGAAGTCTGTCCGTAATAGATCGCAGCAGCAGCGTGGGCGTTATGAATTGACAGTGAGTAACTTCCGATGATAATGGTGAGCTTTGTGGCTTGCCTCAAGTAGGAAGAGGGATGAACTTGTCAAGTTCGCGACACACAAGCGGGGTTGGTTTTGTTTTATAGCGCATGTAAGATATCTACCCAAGTATGCCTTGAGTCACTCTTTACCTTTTTTTCTCTCTGCCGTCCATTGGAGCCACACAGACTTTTCACCACTTTTCTATTGAAACTGTGCGAGCGGGACTTCTTTTTTTATTTGCTTCGTCTTTGAACAGTTTAGTCCAAGGATCACCAAATATACAGATGTAAAGTTGTGTTTTAACCAAGTTTTCATTTTGTGATCAAAACAGTTTTATCAACAAATAAAATATATTCAAGCCACAACAGTCACTAGTAACTGAAACACATCTTTACATAGCACGGAAAGGCTGTTTTACGTATTATTGTCTTTTCCAGCTCAATTTTAATAGAAATTACTCGTGCTATCCCCTTTCACTGGGATGAAGTAAACAACATACTTTTATTAGAACTGCGAGTTTCTCTCATTTTCACCACGCACGCGCATTTGGAACTGTATGTTTCTGGTACTTCGGACATGCATACATACCGGTATTTGGAAATGTGCATGTGTTTGGAAGTTACGCCATGTATGCGCATCTGGAAGTGTGCATCTTTCTGCTATTGGGGCCACGCATGTGTAATTTGGACATTTTGTGGTTAATTCAAACATCAGTTTTAAAATGTGAGATCATTCACCGAAAACAAAAAACCCCTCGAAGCCTCCTCCCCCCCCCCCCCCCAAACACAAACTAGAGCGGCCAGTGCACAAGAACATCAGCGTACCCGAACACATCAAACATTTTTATTAGCCAGCAACTGCCGCTTAGTTTTTGTGAACAAAAACAGATGTTTTTCCGACAATCTCCCTTTCCTTTCGCCCTCTTGCCTCTCATTCGTATAAAAAGTTTCATTTTGACAACCTTGTACCATTTAAGAATTATAAAAGACTTTTACCTTATATAAAGATATAGAAATATGTATTTGGTGTACACCAAAAGATGGACTACGCGACACCTTATTCTTAAGTTGTACATAACCTGAGTTGCGAGCATCTTAATTCTCAATTTCTATAAACGTCCAAGTGAAATCAACTTAGCTGGGAGGTAGGGGGGGGGGGGGGGAGGGAGGGAGCACTAATGTCCTATTTACTTGCTAATCAGTAATAACACGCATCTCTCTGGAAGTAGATAAACACCTGAAGGGAACAATAAGTAAGCGCACAGAAAATGCCGTGTCATGCCCAGCCAGCCGCGATAAACCTGCGCAGTGCTTAACAAAGGTATCGCTTAAC